>CAUHTR010001137.1:0-88521 GCA_959609185.1 Schmidtea polychroa
AAATTAACATCTATCTGTTTAACAGAAACAAAAAATATGAGAATCGTAAGAGAAGCTTCCCAAGAAGGCGAAGTATTTATGATAAAAGTCAGTGACTACGACGGAAACGCCGTCGGAATATGTGTGCAACTAATGGAAGGAACAGGAGTAAGTTGTGATTTCAGATCGATAACAAAAGGAAAGATTTTTAGCAGCCAAAAAAGAGATCCCAGGCTATGTGGAGATTATGACATCTGTAGAGACATATCAACAGAGGAAATGGAACTAGAAAGAGCCAATGAAACCGGAGTACATTTTCAACTCAACATTTTGGAAGAAGGTATCGAAATAGAAGATAAAGGGAGTCGATCAATTACACATGTATGCATCAGAGAAGACAGAGACATATGCATAATAACTGATATGACACAAGACCACAAATTCTTCTGGGGAGAGGTCAAACCAAATACCCCTACTGTGGTATGCGCAGGAACACAAGGGATAGTAGTATGTAAAGGAACAAGAACTGCACCAAGAAAAGACAAGCCAAAGAGTATGGCAATGAAACAAGATCCATTGAGGGGGATAACAACCAAGAAGCCAAACAAATCAATTAGTACAAAAACAACAACAGAGCAAAATCAAACCGAATTAATAACAACAACAACATGGATCAACGAAGTAATTAAAGACGAAAGACGGGAAGTGCAGATAACTATTAACCTCAACAAGAAAGGTGAAGAGGTAATTACAGTCAAAAACCAAGAAGGAGAACCAATCATAAGGATATGTGTAATGGATAAGACGGGAATAATCGACTGTACAACAACACCGATAGATAAAGGTGCAGACGCCAAAATGGAGACAGGAAAACGGAAAGAGCGATACCAAGTATGTGTCCTTAAGAAAGGAAGGGAAACCAGCGTATGTCAGCCAATAACTCGACAAAAATCCCAATTAATAAATATACCATGGATACCCCGAGATCAAGAAGGGGGAGAGAAACGAGAAAATCACAGTCACCTAACAGAGAAGGAGAAGGAACGATTACATCAAGCATTCAAGAAAATCAAGGCACCAGAAACGAATACTACAGGCAGTACAGTATTAACGACAGAAAAAACAAACAATGGAACAACGATAATTACAAAGATGATATGGATAACTAGTGCGATAGTAAGTACGATAATAGCGTTAGTAATGATTCAATGGATAAGAACCACCAAAAGATGCAAACAAAAACCGAGAAACCGAAGAAAATGGCCCAAGGTAGAAAAATTTGAATACGGTATTCCAACAGAGAACCTGAATCTAGAAGAATACGAGGTGGTAGAGGATCCCGGATCCAGCGGATTGTGGATGTCGGAACTACCAAGAATACCCACACCTAACGAATGGACACACGAAGTCGATATATACCGAATAACGGACGAAAGATATGGGGGAATGCGCACGCTGCATTCCGGCCCCATGGCGACACTGGTATAACAAGAGGAGGAGTTGTTGTAAATAATGTATAAATGAAACGATAAAAGTAGTAATAATAGTAGTAGCATGTACATAATAAAAGTAGTAAATTAAAACAATATGTAGAAAAATCAAAAACAAGTATGATGACCATGTATTATAAATAGGAATGAACCAGAGAAACGAAGAGCAAGAACATCCAAACGGGATACCACATGTTGTTGAGGTAAGAGAGCAGCCACTAATGAATGTACATCCAGTGGACATGATGGAAATGAACATGCCAAACCAGCCGAGTCAGCCAACAGGATCCATGTGGAGGGCACAGTGTGAATTAATGACCCAATTGACAAATCAGACTCAAGAGCATTGGGTACGAAACCAAACGGCGTTGATAGAGAGTATTAATAGAAATGCAATATATATTACCAAAATAGAGGAACAACACCAAATAATCGCGCAACTAGAATACAATAACAATCAGTTAATAAGCCAAATCAGATGGCAAGCGGAAGAAATCAGAAGGTTACACGAAAATCGACAACATGATGATATTGCCAGTTTAGTTGAGTGGATGACCGGGTTACCAGGAACAGGAGAACCGGACTCGACGGTAGATGTATAGGAGAGAAAGAAGTGAAATGTAAATAATCCTGTAAATAAATAGAGTTATAACCAAGTAGAAATCCCAAGATTAAAAGTTATCATTGTAGAATGCAAAACAAAGCGGAAGAGAACCGGAGAGAAGCAGAGGAACAAAAGATTAACTATGAGCTGATGAGAAAATACCAAGCCAAGCCGGACGAGTTCGAAGAGAGACTATTATGTGCCGATGCAGCATGTAGAAAACTATTAATTGGGGCAAGCCAAACTCGATGCGGTTGTAGATTGTGCCGAGGGTGCGATATAAGATTAGCCAAACTAAAGCGAGAAACTTGTCCAGGATGTGGGGAAGCATTTAAGTTGGTTCCTACTGGTACGACACCGGATAGAGCAATGAACCGAGAAATCAGAGAAGTGAAAATAAGATGCACCCAAAGGTCATGCGAATGGGCAGGTCGAGTAAAGGAGTTGAGAGCCCATACCGACGTATGCGAATATTTAGAATTAGAATGCGAAGCATGTACGGTAAAGTTTTTACGAAAAGAGAAAACCAAACATAAAGGAGAATGCGAAGCGCGAACGGAAAAATGCGAATTTTGCGGAGAAACTGCTAATTGGAGAGAGATCGAAATGGAACATCGAAACGCAGTAGAAAGACGGATTTGCGACGAATACACAGGGAGATGTCCAAACGAGTGTGGAGAAATTAACAACGTCAGATTAAATGAACATTGGGAGATATGCACGAGAAAAGCAATAAAGTGCCCAATGGTGACATTCGACTGTAGAGCACAATTACCAGCAGAAGAAATGAAGAAGCATGTGGAGGAGAATACATTCGAACACATGCAAAAGATGATGAGAGCAATAGAGTTAACAGCAAGGGCAATCGAAGACGTCAAAGACGAACTCAAATCACACAAAATCATGATAAAAGAAATGCTGAGCTCACAGGAAAGCTTCGAAAATACGAGAGAAGCCGTCATACAAAGAATGTTGAAATTAGATGACAAATTAGTCGAAGTGAATAAACTACAATCCAAATGGATGGCAAAGGAACTGACAACAGAGGAACTACCAATATTACCACATATGTGGAAAATCCAAGGAATAACAGAAATAATGGAGCGAGCAAAGCAAGGAATCCAGACAACGATAGTGAGCAAACCATTCTACGCCAAGAAACATGGATACAAGATGAAATTGATGTGGTTTCCAAATGGCGAGGGAAAGTTTAAAGATCGGTGCATGTCCTTATATATGCAGATCTGTAAAGGAGATTTCGATGACCTAATAGTCTGGCCATTCCGACACAAAGTAAAAATATCTCTCTTGGGAAAAGAACGGACGCACATAGTATACTTTCACGCATCAAGTCCAGCACGGAATAAACCAATTACAGAGGTTAATACTGCGGTAGGAGCAGCAGAGTTTATGCAGCTATACCAGTTTAATGACGGTTCCTACATAGAAAAGGACACTATATTCTTCCTAATCGAACTAGATGAGGAAGGACCAACAATAGAAATACGATAGACGGATGGAGAGAAACTGTAAATAATTTGTAAAAACGATGTAAAGTAATTATAAAGCTATTGTATAAAGTAAAATAATCCACCAACCATAAAAATTAGAAAAAGAAAAATGCAAAAAAGAAATGATAAAGTTTATTATAGATGATTAATCAAGCGAGATCGAATATCCGAAAGAAAACGATCACAATGAGAGAAGGAGAGGACGATACGTCATCCAGAGAGAAAGTAGGAAGTCCGGAAGTCAGCGGAACGAAACCAAGTGGTTTCACGTATTATCGAAGAATTGTGGGAAATGGTTATAGCTTAATGCCTGGAGATTTGAGGCAGGGGTGTGATGAGCAATTCAGATGTGAGGACCAGAGATACCTGTCATTTGAACACCAGACCATTTTCACAAAGGAACAGAGCCGAGCACTGGCACTCAACGGATTTTTCTTCTCCGGAAAACCAGAGATACCCGATCAAGTAACGTGTCGTTTCTGTAAAGGGAAATTAGCAGAATGGAAAAAAGGAGAACACCCAAAGGAAGAACATCGCAAACGATTTCCAAATTGTCCATTCATACTGGGATTTGATGTACACAACAAACCAGAAATCAAATACGAAGCCTTGGAGAAATTGAAAACTGAAGACGAAAAAGGAGGGAAAATGACAATCGCGATAACCAGAATCGTTGACGAATATGTTCCAACCTGTGAAGGTGAATTCCTCACGCAAATAGCAGATAACAGAATGAAAACATTCGGCGATGATACGAGAGGACCTGAACTAGCAATAAGAGGATTCTACCTAACAGAAAAGCAAATACTCAAGTGTGAAAGATGCGAAAGCCAACAGAGATTACCGGAAGAAGGCATACCAGAAATTAGACATCAAGCCTGGTGCCTATATCACAACGAACAAGAAACCGAATATCCGGAAGTACTAGTAACAGAAGAAGAGGTCTGACGAAGTCGTAGACAAGCCTAAAATGTGCAGAGCGTTGAAAGCAGCCGGAATAGGCACGACAAGGGCAAAGAACATGATTAGAGAGCGACTACAGAAAAACGTACATATACCAACAACAACGTACGATATGATCAGAGCGATAACTCAGTATAGAGAAAAACCTGCAACAAAAATAAAAGAAGAATCAATGGTCAAAGCAGCTATCTTACGAGATATCAAATGTACCTATGTGTTGGGAGAGGAGTGTAGAAGTTATTCATATGCCATGCGGACATTTGATCGCATGCGCCACGTGTAGTAGGAAAATAAAGGAATGTCCAATGTGTAGACAGAGGATTGCGCAGCGAATCAAAGGATTTCGCTACGCCGATCAATAACAAAAATTAAATTCCGTGTATAAAGTGTAGATAATAAATGTATGAAATAATAGTGGTAGTAATAGTGTAATTATTTAGACAATGAATAAAGAATCACAAACCTATGTGGAAACCGAGATGCAACAACTCGAACAGTACAAATCCATCATACAAGCATACGAAGCAGAAAGAGTAAAGAGAGAAATAGAAATGTACAAAACCATGTATGAGAAAAAGCAACAAGAGTTAGAAGTGGAGAAGGCGGAAGCACTGCAGCAAAAGAGAAGTGGATGAAACAGGTAGAGGAATTAAACGAGGATGTGAGAAATACCTCAACATACCAAGAATTGGAGGAAGAGCTCTCGAACTTACGAACTCAGCGGATTATGGAGATAGTTGGGTTATGCGGAGAGATAATAATGCAGAAGGCACAAATTAGAGAAGCAAAGGAGCAATACGAGGAAGAACAGCGTAAAACGGAACGAATAAAACTACAAGCGCAACAATGGAAACGAAAATACGAAACCCTCCAAACGAGGCAGAATGATAGTCACGAACACCAAATACGAAGTTACTAAGGCAGAACTAGAAGAAGCAAAGAACAAATGCGCAATGATGAAAGAAAAATGGGAAAGATGCAAAAGGACCCTAAGCGAAGTCAGGGGACAAGGGAGGAGAACACCACGTAAAGAACCAATCGTTAAAGATAACGTATTAGAGCGAATTAACACACAAATAAAAATACAAGCTCAGAAATGGAAGTACAAATACCTAGGAAGCCAAACTCAAGTGCTCTATTGGAAAATCAGTAGCAAGGAACAACTGCGATTACGAAAAGCAGACCAAGAATTTTACGAAAAAAGGGCTACACAGCGAGAAGAAGAAGGAAGTAGAGTGGAGAAAACGACAGCAGAAATTTGAGGAAACCGAAAAGTGTCTCAAGCATCAAGCCCGAAAATGGAAAAAGAATTGGAAAGAGACCAAAGAGGAGTTAAGACAGTTACCAATGAAACTGATGGAAAGAGACGAATTTAAAATGTGGGAGACGATAGAAAACCAAAAAGATGAGATCAGCCGATTGAGTAGAGAACATAGAATCAAGACGCGGACCAGCGACGGTAGACGGAGAGTCATAAAGAAACAGACTCGAGAGATAAGAAGGTATGAGTACCAGGAAAAGAGATGGGAACAACAATTGACAGACCAAGATCGACAGATCCGACAATTACAAACAGAGGTAGAGGAAGCTAATCAAGAGATGAACGGATATAAAGGTATGTACACCCAAAGGGATGTGAATTGGAAGCATCAGATTGCGCTTAATGCGAAATGTAAGAGAGCAGTGCGATAAGGCAATTCAACAAGCCAAACAGGAAACCGAGATAATAAAACGATGCTTCGAAGAAAATGAAGCAAATCTGAGAGCAGAAATCGAGAAGTTGAAAATGCTTGAAAAAACCCAACGATTGGAAGAGGAATTGGATGAGATGATAGAAAACGAAAGTAGATTAACGTTTCTGTTGGATGAAGAAATAAACGTCTCAACGGAATTGCGGGAGGAAGTGGATCGGTTAAGAAGACAACCACCAATATTATTAATGCCACTCTACCCGTTCCCGTTGCAAGTGCCACAGCCTGCCGAAGTCACAACAGATGAAGGCTTCGAAGAAACTAACGAACAAAATAACGCAACATGGATTTAGTCGAAGAGAGAGGTTGCCTGTAAATAAGAATGAAAAAAAAAAAAAAAAAAAAAAAAAAAAAAAAAAATCATAAAGCCAAAACCACATAAAAATTACAAAACCAAAAATTCAAAATAAAAAGGAAGACGAAAGGAAATATGATATGTATATTTTTGTAGATATGAATTATTTAAAAGAACGAGAATCAACGAGTAACGCAAGAAAATCAATTGACCAACCTGAACAAAGCCAGAATACAATACCAATCAAACAAGAACCGATGAAATATTATAGTAATAAATGGAGAGTCAGCAAGAAGTTGTTCAAAACAAAAATCGCAAATCAAAATGTAGAGATTACGAGATTGAGACAGCATATTGTTCAATCAAGACGATTAATAAACACTGTCAAGCAGGAAATTTTGAGGGAAATAAATGAATCGAAACTAAAAGAGACGGAAAATAAAAACCTGAGACAAGAGATAGTAGAGTTGAGAGCTCAGGCAGTAATCGAAGACTATTGGAAATCAGAAACAAGGAAGTTGAAAAAGATTGTAAATATCGATCAAGTCTATATCGAACAGTTGGAAGCACAATACGCTTATGCAAAAACGAGAATGCGAGAAAGTAAAAGAGTCGAGAAGAGAAATGCAAAGACTCAAGGAAGAGATCAAGGAACAAAGAGAGGAAACAGAAAAACAATGGAAGTTGAAAGAAAATTACCGGAGAATTTTAAATCAAAAACGACGAAGCATGCAAGCATTGCAGACGGCAATAACCATCAAGCAGAGAAAATGGAAAAGTAAAGAGAAGCAATTACAAGAAATACCAGAATTAAAGAGACAGTTGATAGCAACGCAACTCGAAGTAATAAGAATGAACGAGTTGAGTAAAAGACGAGCACCTGAACCTCCCGTAAAATTAAGGGATGAGGTCGGTGGCTCCCAATAAATGAGACAAAAATAACCGTGTAAATAAATTGTAAATAAAGCCAAGTAATTATTAACGTAAATGTATATGTAAAGATGAGAAGCCTAATCGTGGTGATAATTATAATGACAATGCCAAGAATCCTGCAAGCTGAAGAATCAATGATTAGATGTCAGAAAGAATACCCATATCGTAGAGAAGATAGCACATGCAGTAGCTTTAAATCAATCTGCGAAAAACCCAATGAGGAATGCGAACAAATCAAGTTGCAATGTTCGCAATGTCCACCATACAACTGAAAGTTCGACGGAAGTACAAAGGGCTCAGACAATAAAAACAATCTTAGAACAAGAAATGAAAGTTATCAGAACCCAGATAGCAACATTAGCCAAACAATGTCAAAGTCAGAAATCGAAGAAAGAACCCCAAACAGATCCATCCGCAATGAGAATGATGGTAATAATATTAGAGGAAATAAAACAACAGGTAACAACAGCCGCCAATGGACGTTCAAGTAATTGCGAAATAGTAGTGAAATCTTTAGAGGAAATGAGGGGAAAAATAATTTCCACCATCAAAGAGGAACCCAGCATTAAAAATGAGGTAACGAAAACCTTGAAAGAAATGACAAGAGAAATCCTAACTACCATAAACAAAAACCCAATGAACTCCGAGAAGATGATTAAAACCCTAGAGAAAATAAAGAAAGCTGTCACCTCGGAAGAAAACAAAGTCAACAAACCCGAAAAATCAGAAATTACAGATACGACCCAATTGAGAGAAATGATAAACAAACCCAGAGTAATAGAACCGAGAGAGTCTGAATCTCTCACTATATTGATCCTATTAGCGGCGAGCCTAATGATAAACATCACCGTACTGAGCCTGATTGCACTCAAACCCAATTCCAGCAAAGAAAGAAACAAAACCCTCAAACTAAAAGAACAATCAAGAAGTATTCGTATCCCAATGGAAGAACAGCTGGTCCAAACAACGAACCAACCAAGATACTTCAAATCTTCCCCAAACATCGAAACCAGAGCCGTCATCGAGACGAGATCCCGAACAACAGAATTCTATTAGTGTGACATCTTGACAGTAAAAACATTTCACGACATTATAAACGATAAATCATCCTGATCGAACAATTGATTTCAAAGACTGAGACTACGATTAATGACACTGATTCTTGAGCATGATAATTTTATTTTTATGTGGACCGACCTCGGTCGTTCTTTTTCTTCATCTTTCAACTCATCTGTAAAACGTAGTGTATTAGTAGCATTTTTATGTATGTGGGTATTGAGGTCACGACCCTGTAGCTCGTGGACCCAATTTGCATGTAGGCACTTGTAATATAGTGCAAGTATTCTGAAAATAATATTATTCATCTTCTGACTTAAATTGCGGGTCGCAATTTTATGGGCCCCCGAGTGTTTTATGTTGGGCTAGAACTGACTTCTAGACCCAAAGTTCCAATTGTGACCGAAATGTGTAGGTACACAGCATACAAAAAGCAAAAAGTATAGTTAAATATTAAAACCTACACCAAATAAACAATGGTAATTAAAGGAGAAAAAACAACAAAAATAATGAACACACAAATTAAATAAAATCATACCAAAGCAAGAAGTTATGCAAAAACTAACTCAAAAATAACCAAATAAACATGGAATTACCAAAAGCAAACTCGAATAACTTAAAAGACGATAAAAACAGTAAAACATTCCAGAAAAACCCAGAACATTCTATAAAAATGGCGATGACCATCATAAAAGCTACTTTAAACAATAAAATTTGGAAAAATAAATAAATTAGTAATAAAAATAAAAAATCGTAAAAAGAATTCAAAAAAACATCAATTAAAATAAAAATTAAATTAAAAGTAATATAGAATGTTCTGGAACCGTTCCAAATCCATCATGGACGTAAAATTAATGAAAAATAATTAGAAAATAAAAATTTAAAAATAAAAACAAAAATTATAGCACTAAAATTTCCATTAAAAATGTCAAAATCACGAAATAGAAAATTCTGGAATAAAAAGAATTCGAGTTTGTTTTAATGCATCAATACATACACGTGTACAAAATAGGTATATATACCGACGCATTTTGGTCACAATTAATCTTTTTGTATGCCAAAATTTTTCAAATCCACTTTGGACAACACTGAAAGTAAGGAATGTTGTTGTACATTTTCATATTTGTTATATTATTATTTATTATATTAATTGAATTATGTTTTCATTTTCATTTGTTCTGCTATTATGAAACAAGAGTGACCAGCATTGTATACGAGATATAGTCGCAATGCTGATCAGCCTTGTTCCCAATTAATAAACTGCACGCACAATTTTTGGGTCTACGACCCCACATGCATAAAATATAAACCTTTTTATTAGCCGGAGGTCGCCACGAACTAATGGTTCTAACCAGGAGTAGGGCGGTAAACCCATACCGGTAGTTGGCATAGTCATAGGGACTATGCGGACGAAATAAACTTCGGGAAAGTAATCGCGGGAAACATACTACAATAAGGCCTATCATACCGTATCCAGTTGGGTCGGGAAAGTAGGAAAATTTTAATTAAATTGACTTTTTCATTAACTTACATACCAAAAATAAACACTTAACTGTATATAAGAAATACATCACTAGGATCATCTAAACGGGAACTGTCCCAGACTCAAATTTATACAAAGGCTCTCGTAGTCGGCTAATTGCACCAACTATTGTTCAGTATGTTGATAAATTCTGTTAATATTATTCGTAGTTTTATTCAATATAATGATATATTATCATAAACTAAAATCAATTCGAAAACGTTCATAATTACCTCTACATTGAAATCTATCTTATATAAAATTTTTAAAGATGTTTGTACCTTAATAACACCCATAATTTTCCGTAAATGATTCCCCATATGTGATAATCTTATAATACTATAAACTTACACTTACTATTATTGTAATTTACCTTATTGTTATTGTTATTATCAATATTATCATTACCATTATTGTGATTATTATTATTATTAGTATTATTATCCTTGTTACTAGTATCATTATTATTGTTATCATCGTTAATATTATTGTTGGTATCATTATTATTATCATAATCATTGTTGTTATGGTCATTCTTAGTAATATTATTATTATTATTCTTATCCTGATGATTGTTATTATTATTATTATCATTATGGTTATTATTATTACTACTATGATTATTATTATTATTAGTATCATCATTAATCTTATTATTATTGTTATTATTATTATCATTATTGTTGTTATTATTATTATTATTACTATTATTATTACTATTATTATTATTCTTATCATTATTATTATTATTATTATTGCTATTATTATTCTTATCATTAGTATTATTATAAGCCTTATCATTATTATTATTATTATGATCATTATTGTAGCCACTATCACTGTTGTCATCAATATTATTATTAGGATGATCATTATTAATATTCTTAATATTACGGTTTTAGTACTATTACTATTAACATTTCCACCCCTATCATTGCCACTATTATTATCACTACCCTGGTCACTGCGTTATTAATTAAATTTTACATTTTAAAGGATACCACTAATAAATCAATTAGATTGTTAATTTTATTTTTACCTCAATACCATCATTAATCTAACCCCGTCCTATATAATTTTCTAAACCAATTTATCGATTATTTATGTTACTATAAATAGAGAAATTTGAAAACCCCAACACTATTGATTTTTTTTGTATTGTAAAATTTTGACCAATAACACCGCTTCTATTATTAGTAACACCCTTACCAGCCAAGGATTACCCTCATTGAACCGATTCTAGTTGATCGAATGGTCGATGCATACGCCCTCGCGAACAAGCCAATCAACGTCGACTAAGGCAGCATGAACTCCAAATTTTCGTGTGAAACCCATGACACCCCGGCAAACGTAACCCTAGGTACCCCAGTAGCAGATCCCATACATACCAGAAAGGACAAGGGATATTTTCCCCAAGAGCGACTGCTTAAGCTAGAATGTATACCGGTACAACCATACACTAGGAATAATGAGGAGCCCATATTATAGTGATAACCGCTAATTACTGAAAATGAAAACCAGAAAAAATTAGCAAAATTGTTCAATAACTATTCCTTACGCAAAGTAAATTATTTACTTAAATACAACAAAAACAAAAGATCATTTAATGAAATCAAACATTTATTTAGTAAATCTTTTTAGCTATGGTAAAAATCTTACTGCTGATGTGGGAGGGTGAGTGAAAGGAGAGCCACCCTTGTTTCCCTCAAGTTCACACTTTTTCTTTTCGGCATAGCTCCAAATTTGACATAAAAAAACTTCCACTCGAACTCCTCATAAATTGAGCATATTGGCATATATTGTGTCACCGCCAAACAATATCATATCGCATACATTAACCGAGGGAAATGTCATGCCCAAAACGGAAGTTTTTTGAAAATCCAGATCTGAAATAAAACGAATTTAACAAGATTCAAAGTTGACTTACCATTAACTAGCGATAGATGATTTGGCCACCTACAACCACTATGGGCAAGGATTGCGAAAAGCCGAAAATAAATCCGGACAGTTAACAATGCCGTTTCCCATAGTGGATCTTAGTAGCCTAATTTTGGGTCGAACAAAAATATTTTTTTTAAATAAGGGAAATTATTATGGAATAATAAATTAATTGTTTAATTTAGATAAACAAATCCATTTGGTTAGGTAATTTTAATTTGATTTATGGAATCCAAATTTTTCAGTTTATTAATTAATTCAAATATTTAATTTTAATTCATGCAATTTCATTCAAACATCAAATATTTAATTTACTTTAATTTAGGCAATTTCCTTCAACTATCAAACATTCATTTTAATTTAATTTAGGCAATTCCTTTCAAATATCCATCTTAAGGCGAAATTGTCTACCTTAAGTTTGCCCTGCCCCTTAAGTTGATACCCTAAGTCACCAATCTGAAATGTAAGAACTTGATTTGATTTAGCAATCGGGGACTAATTTATTGAATTGGGTACGTGGACCAAATATAGAAATAAATTTATAAACTGATTACTTTGCCTATAAATCATGGTCTGTTGAATTGATTGTGTGCTATGCGTGTGCTGAGGTATTTGGATGTTTTGGAGCATTCAAACGTAACAGAAGTGCAAGGGTTTGTTCTAATATTTTGTCTATATCACAGTCATGCCCAATACCAGGTCAAGGAATATGCAGGCCGGCCCCTCATCAGTCGATTCGAGCCCAGAAATCACCGGCGAGGAAGCAGACGAAGCCGTCCGCTTGAGAGAGGAATCGGAAATCGCCCGGCTACGGTCCAGATGGATCTGGTACAAGATCCATGACTGGACCTATCAGAATGTGATCCCCGTAATCCCGAAGGTGGAGCCTTACCTCAACTGCGCGTCGTTAGCCTTGATCGACGCTTTTGACGAAGTGACGGGGGCAATAGACCGATTGTACCAGCTCGAGCAAGCGATTCTGGCTGGCGAAATAGAAGACTGCGACGGCTATGCTCGAGCCCAATGTCACCCGAAACGGACTGCGGCTCTTCAACGGGGACTAAAATATCCAAGGCAGCCTCAACGAGGACCAGGACGACCGAGGAAATGCGGACGCACGCGAACGTCCACCCGCTTGACCCAGGAGAGCGCGGGATCGGAGGATGGACGGAAACCTCGAAATCAACACTAATCATTTTGTGCTGACCTGTGTTTCATTTTTTAACATTGTTGTAATGGTTGTTCGTATGTACACCCGCTACGTTTTCCATTTCCCCATTTCTGAAAATGTAAAACTTGACAATCATAAGCTTGTAGTTTAACTGTTATGATGTTAACCATCAATATTTTTATCCATCTCATTTTTAAGACATTAAAAATTTAGAATTATACTTTATGTTATTTACTATTCGACTATTTCTGTTTTTGTTGGATTTTTGTGAAAAGTTGTAAGTAAGGCTGAAAATTTATTAATAAAAAAATTGGCACTTTTTGTGTTGTCGGAATAATTGTAATAAATATTTTAAAAAAATGTAAAAACTGAAACGTTAAATATCATTGCGAGTTTGCTTGCCCTTTTTAATATAGGTACCGTGTTGGAATATCTGGTTTTTCTTATTATCTATCTATCTATCATATAATAAAAATGTTAATTCCTGAAATCTAATTTTTAACACACTGGTGAGTTTGGGTGTATTCTATATTACAAAATTATGGAGTTTTGTTTTGATGGTGTAAATTGAAAGTTGGGGAATTACCTTCTTGTGGTCTTAATGCCCATATTAATGCTCGACCCTCGATGTCGATGTAAAAATCATTGATCTTATCTTCGTTTAGTGCAGAAACTCTTGGAAGAAATGCGAGCCGATAGGGAACAGGCACAACGACAGGTAGATGAATACCGCACTAAGTGGACACGAGTCAAGGCCCACTGTCGGAACTTGGAGTGCACGTGGTTCCCACCAGCGGAGATGAAAAAGAGGATGAAGTTGATCACCCAACTACAACTTCAGAAGGCTCAAGACCAGATGGAGTTACGGGCCCTCCGCTTAAGGGTGAGGGAACTGGAAGTCAAGGTGCATCAACAGGAGCTGGAGCGGGAGGTCATCGCCAAGATCCGGCCTTTAGATGAGTTGCTCCATCGACCGAAAGAACATGCCCTCACTGCAGTAGCCCCAAGGAAGAAGATTCGGCCGGGAAAAGCGGCACGAGCGAAGATCAGGCAGGCCAGCCAGGCCCAATTAGCTCTCCCGGCTACCGGATCAGAAGCTGCACCAAAAGAACCAACCAACACACGATAAGCTATTCATGTCGTACAAATAAACCTTCCCGAGTGCGTCCATAGCGGGCATTTTGATTTTCTTTTATTATACTAATTGTTGTAACGGGGACGAAAAGAAATCGGACATAGGCCTTCTATCGGCAGTCCGTGAACCCCAGTGGGTACTAGACAATTATAGTATGTTAAGCATGCTCACTTTTTGCTAGTGCCCAAACCCTTGATACAGTACCAACGTTGATCGCTCAACGGGTATCAAGTGGTCAGCTAAAACTTGTATTTTGGGTTACGCTGGAAACAGCACGAGGAGGTAAAGATTTTACAGTACCTGTAACCCACCATATATGACGAAATCTTTGATGAGTATTGTCAATACTGTCGTTAATTACTACATAGTTCCAGGAGGTTATTTGTTGGAGATTGTGATTTTCACCTTCATGAATGGAAGAGTCATATGTGCAACTCTTTATTAGGATTATTACGATAGTTTGAGAAAATTTATTTAAATTATTAGTGCAATAAATAGTCGTTTACAGAAAGTTGCTTGCTTTCGTGACCACACTATGTTCACTACGACAAGCCCTAGGGTTTATGTTCGTTGATAATATACTATCGATATATAGATACTACGATAATGAGTTCCGAGAACTCCGCCGTATCAGAGGGTATTTATCGATGAACCCAGCGGCTTATACCACCGAGTCAGTACGACCTCCGATAACCCCAATTCGTAGAAATATGAAAAAGTGCATGTCAGGCGGTGGCCTGCGATCATTGTGGGCTGCGGACCCATCAATGAGTACGAATTTTCAATCATAATAGATGCAAGGTTGGTTGACGTCGTGTGCAATTTTCGATCACGTCGACGTCAAGCACTCTTACATAATCACAAATAACAAAAAAAAAGATTAAGATGAATTATTAAAATATTGATTACAAAAACATAAATATCATTAATAATAATACAACCACAAATTAACCTTACTGGTTTGATTCAGGATCAGATAATTAAAAATATATTGACAAAGAGTGATTTAGTAATTTTGCATAAAAGTCTTCAACAATTTTGGTATAAGAGTGACTTGTGACGAGAATGTGGCGGTATATATACCTATTTTCTGTGTGTTTATACGTGTGTGACCATTGATACAGTAAAACAAACTCGAATTCTTTTTAATTCTAGAATGTTCTATATTTGATTTTTAACGATCAAAAACCCGTGATGAGTTGTGAACATGTTATTAATGACTTCCCACAAACACTGGTTATCTTATCGAAATCTCTTTTTGTGGATAAGTGATACTGACGCTGGCTCCCGATTGGGTGAGATTTGTGCACTGAAGATATAAGCGCGAGCTTTGGAGACTCAACTCAACCAGAAGGCTATCGATCGGGACTTGGCCGAGCAGATACGACCTCTCCCAACAGAACTCGCCGCAATTTCACCAGCTCAACCTAGCAAGCCTAAACGAAATCGAATGGGCCACGACAATCGGGAGAGGTTGAAAAAGCACCGAAAGGCCGACACAGATCGACAAAGGAAAATTGACCCGAAAAAAAACGTGTATTATGTGCTGTATTTTAGTAAATAATTATTAACTTTCCCCAGAAAGTAGCCATGAAATGTGTATACGTGTGCCTGAACTGATAAGGATGATGTGCATATGGGATGAAGGTGTTAAACGGTTCATGGTGTTAGAGAAGCAGTCTAATAAAGGGACCAGGCGAAATCGGACACAAGGCTTCTATCGGCAGTCCGTGGACGCAAGGAGTGTCCGACAATTATAGTGCGAGAACCGCGCTCACTTGATACATCACCAACGTTGATCGCTCAATAGATATCAAGTGATAAGGTATTGTTTGTATTCTGGGTTACGCTGGAAACAGCATGATGAGGTAGAATGTATGCCTACCTGAAACACACCACTGTGATGGGTTACTGGTTACAAAAATTATACCCCTCAGTGCTATATTGCGATGCAAAGCTTGGTTTTACCTACCGCTCCAAAGAGAAGGTCGGATCCTGGCGGATGAGCTTCAACCTCAAAGCGGTCATAGCATAACTGGTTTGGTTTTTAAACGAATTATTATCTTCTGTGTTCCCATGAGGGATCATCAGACATCACTACGCTGGTGGCCAAGGATTTGAGCACTATTATGCAGTGCTTCACGGAAATATCAGAGATAAAACCGCTCAATGATTTGATATTGGCGAGTTATCAAACCATTTACATGTTTGTTATGTGTCAGTTGGTTATTTATGCCTCTGACTACATTTATTTTTGCTTTTTTAGTCTACCCTAAAAGACCCATTTCTGATCCGGGGTCCGTTAGGGTACTTGCACTAATAAGCACTCTGTGCCATTAGATGCAATTTATGTTTATTATATTTTTAATACCTGGTCCGAAGCCCTTCTCCTGTGTCGCAGGCAGTATGTTATCTTTAGTATAGTATAATAATAATAGTAATAATAATAATAATAATAATAATAATAATAATAATAATAATAATAATAATACTAATAATACTAATAATAATAATAATAATAATAATAATAATAATAATAATAATAATAATAATAATAATAATAATAATAATAATAATAATACTAGTAATAATAATAATAATAATAATAATACTAGTAATAATAATAATAATAATAATAATAATAATAATAATAATAATACTAGTAATAATAATAATAATAATAATAATAATAATAATAATAATAATAATAATAATAATAATAATAATAATAATAATAATAATAATAATAAAAATTATAATAATAATAATACTAATAATAATAATAATAATAATAATAGTACTAGTAATAATAATAAAAATAATAATAATAATAATAATAATAATACTAGTAATAATAATAATAATAATAATAATAAAAATAATAATAATAATAATAATAATAATAATAATAATAAAAATAATAATAATAATAATAATAATAATAATAATAATAATAATAAAAATAATAATAATAATAATAATAATAATAATAATAATAATAATAATAATAATAATAATAATAATAATAATAATAATAATAATAATAATAATAATACTAATAATAATAATAATAATAATAATAATAATAATAATAATAATAATAATAATAATAATAATAATATTAATAATAATAATAATAATAATAATAATAATAATAATAATAATAATAATAATAATAATAATAATAATAATAATAATAATAATAATAATAATAATAATAATAATAATAATAATAATAATAATACTAATACTAATAATAATAATAATAAAAATAATAATAATAATAATAATAATAATAATAATAATATCATAACATAATATTCTGCTTCACTGAGATCATGGTGACTAGAACGGGTTTATGTTGGTATGTATCTTATTGTGTGTTTGATAATGGTTTACTTATATTTGTTATGTGATCCATGTATATTGCAAAGCTGGCAGCCACTGCTGTTCTCATACATAGCTTGGCCATAGCTTTGATTTCGCTGTTGTTTAGTCCTATCTTGGTAAGTGCTGTGTCGTTATTTTTGTCCCAGGAGCCTAGAGTGCCTACAACTAGTGCATCCAATGTAGTTTGGCAGTCGTTCTTTTTCCCTGTATCAATTGCCAATGTTCTGTATTTTTTGTAGTTGTCTTCTCTGGCGGTTTTGAAGTTTTCTTCACGGTCATAGGGTACCTTAATGTCAAGTATGTGGATTTTGTTATTTCTTTTTGTTTTGATGATGAGGTCTGGTCTTAGCCTAGTGTCTATTCCGGGGGGTGGGCGTTCTACGTCAACTTGGAAACCTTTCGAAATGAGATACCCGCTAACTTTATCCATGACCTTATTGTGTTTGTTTCTCCTAGCATTTGTTGTTTTGAGGCAGTGATTGAATATGTGTGCTTGTGTTTCTGGTTCAGCATTACAGAGCCTACATTTTGTATTCATGTTTTCTTTCAATCTGTATGCGCTATAGTTGAGGCTTATCATGTTGTTTCTTGCTTTAATGAGAAATATGTATTGTTTATCTGTCAGGGTGTGTGATTTGATTAGGTGTGCTGATTGTCTATTTGCGCCTATGGTCCTAGAAATGTATCCTTGACATGTCATCTGATACCATTGATCTGCATACCATTCACTTGTGATTTCGTGTAGTTTGGCAGAGGTTTCTGTGAGGTTTGTGTCGTTAATATATATGGTGTAGTCTTTTGTTTTCAGGAGTAATATGTATTTGTTGTTGTCAAGTGTGAGTGTGATTTTGATGCCGAATTTCTCATTCATTCTCTTTATGGCAGACCGAAATTTGCCGAATACGGTTGCTGGTCCACTTATGTCGCCTTTAATGTCTGCGTTAATCCAGCGTAGTGTTTGGTGTATGTCTGTTGTAGTGTGTCTAAATCGTATTTTGGCTACTGCTATCATTTGCTGGATTATGAATTCCCTCATGCTAGTGTCTCTTGTGTGTAGTATTTTGATGATGTGTGTGATGCCTTGTATCATGTATTCATCTATGCTTGGCACTATGCCGAGACCTCCTAGTTTACAATGTGCATAAAAGAAGTTGTTATTAATGTTTTGGTGTATATCATCTAGTGTGTCTTTTAATATTCTCTTTATTTTTTGGTCATATCCTAATTGTTTGGGTCTATTTTGTACTACTTTGTTTCTGTTGCTGTCAAGAATCATGTTGTTGATTGTGCAGTTTCTGAATGGAAAAATTAGTCTAGAGTGTATGAAAGTCTTGTATGCTTGAAGTTTTTGTGCTGGGTGTAGGTCAGAGGTCATTATTTTTGTCGTGTCATCAATCGCTTTTATGAGTGTGTTGTCAATGTCGTGTTTGCGTAACCCAGAATACAGCGTTGCCTTACCATTCGATACCAGTTGAGTAATCAGCTGTATCGATCGAGTGAATACTCACAAAAAGTGAGCGTACCTTTGTACACTATAATCGTCGAGCATTCGAGCGGGTTCGCAGACTACCGTTTCTTTACTTTCGGTCCCTTATCAGCTCACCGAGATTTCTTTAGAACACTGAGCACAGAGATCACTAACAAAGATTTATTTTTAGAATAAAACGTCACTCGAGAATCCTGTCTCTATCCCACGCGTTGGATGAATCGGACGCGTTCGTCCCTATACCTTTCCTAGTTCAACAACCGTCTCCATTGCCAATGACCTGATGTCTTGCAATTCCCACCACAACGTCTGGATTATTTTCTCCACTGAAATTAAAACTTAGTCAAGCTAGATTGATTTAATATTTATTTTAAGCATCATTCCATGGGTGGATTACTTAATTGTTGCTTAGTTATAATTAAATGAAATACAAAGATTTTCTAAGACTAGGTATATTTAGGTGTTATCACATCCAAATTTTTCCATGGTCATTAAAACACAATTTGAGTGTCCGATGAGACAAGCCTCTTTACGTGCGCGTCGTCTTGTATACTCCTTTTTTTCCGATTTGCATTTCCTTTCGGGTCGTGCTTGAAGAAGTCTTGATTTGGTCATTCTTGAGGTAGATCCTTCGGCGGGGTAAATTTTGTTCCGTGACGCATTGGTTTACTATGCTCCAATTATTCTCCATCTCCACTGCATATTCGAAATTTATGTAACTTTATCTCCAACTGATCCTGTGTGACTTGTGACTGCAGCTGTTCGATGAGGTTACATTTCGTTTTATCGCGTCCGGAGCGAACCAAATGCCTTTTAGAATTCAGCACCAGCTCTTGAGTTTTTTGATTTTCTCTCGGTAACTCGGATAGCGGCATATTTTCCACCAATCGAACCACTAAAAATGAAGTAATTGCATAGACCTCAGAAAACAGTCGTTAATAATCAGGATTCATTTCGAGACTAATACGATATAATAATACATCGTTAGAATAGATTAAGAGGATTCTGATAAGTGTCTACGTAACAAAATATTTTCATGTTACTCAATTACCCCCTACACCATTAGATTGATCGCGATTCCCCCATTTTAATGCGACTGATTTTATCAATTTTCGACATCTTTCTTCAGCCATCCATTACATTTAAAATCATACATCAATCAAATCAATCACGTCACAATATATCAACGCCACAGAACAATAAATTGATTTATTAATACGCAAATAAACCTATCACACTGATTCATGCAAGGCATCGTCTTATCTCTTTCACGTGGTTTCTACACCACTTCAATGCCATCCATTCCACTGAAAGTTTCGTGCTCACGAATGAGATAGTGGTGTTTCGGTTTGTAACCAAGGGACTTCTTAAGGAATCTCTACTTACGATCAATTTACCGTTTGAGATCAATCATCCTCTCACAATGTTCGAGGTATTGACGTTTTCCACCATTTTCTGGAATCAGCCACGTGGCGACGATTGAACTTTATTTTAACTTAAAAATAATTCTTACAATTGTTGGGTTTTAGATTACTTTAAGTCGGTTCCCTCTGACTCCTCGTGTCCTTTAAATCAAAACAATAACGACCCAACGTATATTGAAATAACAAATTCACAATCCTTTATCACCACTTTACAGTTAATAATCAAAGTTACGTTTGACCGATTCTCCGCTCGGCGTTGATGCTTTGTAAATAGATAATATTCACCTTTTATTTCCTTAGATTCTCTTGACCCACGTTTTCCTCTTGTTTCTTTGATTTCATCCTTTGTCACTCTTTGTATTCTTATTCTATCTCTTCTTTTTCCCTAATCTCCTGAATTCGTTTTTACTTATTCCTAACTCGATTTCTTCTAACCCTAGCTGAAGCAAAATGCCGATTTGCTCTTATTTTCCCTTTCCTTATATACTCCTCGAAATCGGAATGACAAATGGTTATTGCCGAGCCAATCTTTCACTTGACATTTGCTTCCACGTATCTGCTTTGGCTGTCACCCATAATGGTCCAACGAACCAAGATAATTAATGGCCCTTCCGGCCTTTCTACACGCACTATCTTCTCCTTGCTCTTTTCCAATTAATCATTGTGTCAAGCTAATGGGCCCAAATCTTCCTTCTGTTTACTTTTCTTCTTGTTTACACAGCTCGGGTTTCCTTCATCTCTCGGGTTCCCCATTGGCTCGGGTTTCCCATTAGCTCGGGTTTTCTATTAGCCAATTAATTAATTAATTAACATTTTCTGTTTTTACACATTTGAATGCTTTTCGACCCTTCCTAACCATTTTCTGATAAATCCCTAATCATCATCTTGTTGACCATTAGCTAATCTATACCTGTCCCGTTTTCCCCATTCGATTTCGATGATATTCTACCATTTATTGATTTTTCTCGGATTTCCGGATTCTTGTCCTTTCGTTATTGCTTTTCGAATTTTCTAATACTGCTTCTATCACACTTTCCTTTACTATCGATTCTGTGCATGATCACGCTTTTATTTGTCTTTTTTCTTCACTTACTTTTTATTTAAATTATTAACCTAAATTTCATTTAAATTTATTTTAATTTACGGACCTCAACACAATGATATTTCGTCATTTTCGTGACGATTTAACGTAGTTTCTTTAAAATTACGTTTAAAGACATTTTCAGCGATCATTTTTTTTCTAAAAATTGTCTAAAAAAAGTTATTATAGAAACGTATCTTAGCGGCGCATTTCTATATATCGAAAGTTTGCATGTGTTTTCTAAAATATGGTGTGTTATTGTGCAGTATTTAATTTTTCTACCACTTTTCTCATTTACCATATTCTATAATATACGTTGGAGTGTACACCAGTTGAGGTAATTTAATTTTTCTACCACTTTTCTCATTTACCATATTCTATAATATACGTTGGAGTGTACACCAGTTGAGGTAACTCACCATTTATGTGAAAATAAAGTTTATAACTTCATTTATTCAATTTTTAAAAATGGTTTTCAGGTAAGTTTTTTAATTTTAAGTAACTTTTAAGACTTGAATCCTAGAAATTACTTTTAGTCAGCATTCTCATCATTCAAAATCATTAAAAGAGTCTACACTCATAATACTCATAATAATCTTTACCACACAAACACTTGTCAGTTCACAGGAAATCGATTTACCTTTCATCTATGTCGACTCTAAAATTCCAATCATTCAGCTAGTCCGCCATCATCTGAAAGATTTCTCTATCGGAGAATGCTTTTTGTAAGACATATCTTTCATGCCCCCAACGACGACACATGCGCCGTCCTTGCCTGGTTTCGCCAATTTCCAGGAGGTCGAAACTGGTGACTCCTGGACGACTTTTTCTTGTAGATGACATTGGGAATTTGACTAACTGGTAGGACGTCACACACCTCCGTCATATTCTAATTCGAGATTCACCATTTTAGCTGTTCTCAGTGTAAACAGTCATTAGTGCCTTGCTTTGTTCACTGATTAATAGTCGTTGGGCTCTTTTCTACGAAAAGAGTCCATCTCGGGTCTCCTTTAGTCGGAAGATCTTCTGCTATAGCTCACAAACTTGCTGAGGGGTAACCTGGGTTAGGTCAAGTTTGGTTTGGATACTTTTCATCCGCTGACTGAGCTTGCCTGTTTCATTTGCACAAAACGCCGAACCTCTGCAGGACCTTAATCTGATTTTCTTAGATCGTCCAGACAATGTCAGGACATTATGAGCCCTAGGTTTACCTTTATTGGAAATAGTGTTTAGACATACATCTGTTGGCTTTTTTTATATTTCTGTTTCAAAATTTTTAACCGTACTTTCCACTAACAAATATAAAATGGAAGAAAAGAATTAACTACTGCAAATTGGTCCATTCAATTATTTTAGAATTATATTTATTTCTCTTCATTATGGTGAGATTTGAAACTAATAAATTCCAATAATTTTCATTAATAAAAACTGAGGTGTATAATTATTTATTAACCTAGTCTTATGAAAATACCGTGGAGTCAATTGAACTGAAGTAGAACTGAAGAAGATAAAAAATTCTACTAATATTTATTTTTTATTTACTTTTCGATTAACAAAATTATTTTTAAATAATTTGCGCTCATTAGATTTATTAAAATAAAATACTACTTGATTTTTACTACTCGAAAACGTTGTATATTACCAATCAAAAAAAACTCTTGTTTAAATATTAATATTTGTTGTTAACAACCGCAAAATTAGTATTTTGAATTTTAAAAGAAAAATTTTCACATCTTTGGTATAGCTAAATTATTTTTTTTGGAAATTTCATTAAGGAAATATTTCTTGATTTAATATTTTGTATATTTGATTGTGATCTCATGGAAATAAATTATCACAATTATGTGGATTTAGACGAACAAGAAATGCGCCAAGATGAAGAAAAGCAGATTAAAGAAGTAAAAATGTTTAATTTAATTTTATTAATATATTTTCTTTAGATTCAAGATCTATTGGTGAATGAACTTGATGGAATTGAATTAGATGATAATGATTATAGCAATGATGAATCATCTTGTGACTTTCAGGAAGATGACAATAAATTACTGTGTAAGACTTTGGACGAGGATGCATCAAGATATGAAATTGAAAGTCCAAATAATGATAATAATGCGAAAGAAAATAATTTTTATCCATATTTTAATCAAATAAATACTTTTGTTCCAAATTGGCCTGGAAATGCTTTCCCACAATTTTGTAATATCCCAATATCTATTGGAGATAATAAAAATAATTTTCAATATGCTTATCAACAAACGAATAATAATGGGTAGTTTTGATTTTATTTTAAAATGCAGTTCTTAAATTAACTAAAAATTTTAATTAGTAATAATTTAGTTGTACATTTAAGTTTAATTTTACTACAATTTACAGCTTATCATTCTGATAAAAATAATTTATTATATATTTAGAATTGTCGATTCATCAATAAACTGGGAAATTAGTCTGTATGATGAAATGGGAGTTTCACGTGCCCCACAAGATGGCAAATTTCTCTCTGAAAAGTTTGAATACAGTTCCCCTTCAAACTGTAAGATACTCGTTTATAATTCGATAATAATTACAATAAATAAATAATTGAAATTAAAATAAATATCAAAGCTTTAAAATGAATTATTATAATTTAATTATTTTTTAATTAATAATATATATTTTTTATTATCATTTTATTTATTTAAAAATTATTATTATTATTTTTGAATTATTATTTATCGTTATATTTTTATTTTCTATTTATTTTTCAATTAATTTAATAACGTTATTTGATTTTTAATAATTTTTATATTTTATTACTAATTTATTTTTATTTCATTTTATTATTAATATATTTTATTTTTATTATTTTTTTATTATTAATTATTTTAATTATTGTTATTTTTAATAATTATTATTTTATTAATTATTTATTTATTATATTATTTCATTTTATTATTATTGTTGGTTGTTATACTTTTGGTATTTATAACATCCATAATAAAATACTAATATTTATTAAATTCAAAAACAATGCAATTTGTTTGCAATATTTAAACAAATCTTCACGAGAATTTTTATTCAACGTCGAATAATGTAGACATAAGGAAGTTGCATACCACACCAATATCAATCCACAACATATATTCATTTATATTTTATTTAACTTTTATTTATTTATTTAATTAACTAATTTAATTATATTCTCACATCTCCCTCATGGGCTTTAGTCACTCAACGTTTCTTATCAAACAGTTGCTTTATTTGGTAACTCATTTCATGTAATTTTTTTCACGACTTCTGCAGGTCCAAAATATCTGTCATTTTCCTTTTTTATTCGTATTGCTTTTAATTAAAACAAAACTCCTTTTTCAAATTTCCTTTCTGTAATTGAATCAAGTATCTTGTTTCTCTCTGGCATATTTAATAGCTATTCTTTGTAGATACACTTTCCAAATACTCTTTCACAATGTGCTTGACTAATTGTTCTTTGGTAGGTAAATTTATCATAAACTCAATTTCTGGTAACAGCTCAGCCCAGTTTTTATCTTTTAAAACAGAAGTTTTCAATCTTTCTTTAGAAGCGGAGCACTATTTTATATTCTTCGCAAATGCTGAGCCTCAATATTGAAAATGAGTTTAAAATAGCAAATATTCACACTACATTCATTTATTTTTTATACCGAGGTAAAGTGAGTTTCACAATAAAGTTTAATAAAGAAAGATTGCACTTCAATGAGAGCAATGATTTTTTTTTGAGTTGTTAAATCTAAAATTGTAAAACTTTAAGGAGCCCTCTAGCTCCGTGAATCACACATTGAAAAACTCTGTTGTCCTAAAATGTCTTTCGATTTGTCCGTTTGCAGAATGATGGTAAGGACTTGAATAAATGACTTTAATATTATGGGCTTTCATTAGATTTTCTATACCTTTATCTTCAAAAGATTGTCCTATATCACAATTTATAATTTCCTTGGCCCAATATTTTAATATCCATTTAATTTTTAAGATTGTGATGATGGTATTTTTGCTTTGAGATTTAACGGCATGAAATGACACATATTTACTATACTGGTCGATCATTCGAAAAATTAATTTCATTCCGTATTGTGTTTGTTTCAACGAGCCACAAAATTCACTTGAAAAAGGTAGTAACGAAAATTCGTGAATATCAAAAAACATCGATATATTACTGGTTTATAGTCTTCAAGCTCTTATTAATAAATAAAATGGAAAAAAATCAGGGGTGAAATTGAAAAAAGTTCTTATAATATATATGTTACAGTGAATTTGTATTACCAGTGAGAATACCAGAAAAAATCTATTCCTTCAATTATTTTCACAGACTTCTCTTTGACAACGATAATTTCAATGTCTTTCTGATATTCGATTAATTTGAACTACGCTAATTTTTCCCAATATTGCAATAGGAGATTCATTTGCACATCTTAATTTAATATAACATTTTTCTAAACAACGAATTCCAAACTTTTGTAACAAACTTTTATAAATCACGCTTAATTTTGCCCCTGTATTTAATAAACACCGACATTCATTATTATTAATATAAATATAAATACTAGGTCTCCAATTTAATTTATCATATTTAATTATTTTATTAGTTAAATTATTATCATTATTAATTATACAAAAGTCACTATACATATTTGAATCTAACGAGCAATCACAATTATTATTTAAATATTTAAATTTTTTATCACTTACAGCAAATAAACAATCATCAATCATCCCATTCATACATTTCTTATGCAATACACCTAATTCTGTTTTTACACGATAAATAGGTTCCTAAAAAATTCGTGTAAAAAAGATATTGGCTGAATGGAAAATTAGTAGATTGGTTCCATACATAAAAAAGCAACAAAAGTACAATAAACAAACAAAAGTATAATAATAAATATAAAAAATCCTTGTTAGAGTTCTCAAAAGAATTTATTTTTCGTGCTTACACATTTTAATTCATTAAATATATTATATAAAAAATAAATTATGATTTGGAAAAAAGAAAATAATATCAGAAATTCATTAATATAAAAAAAGTAAAAATAATATAAACATAACAAATTTGTATTCATTGTCATTTTCTGACACACGTATACGTTTGCGTAGTACTGCAATATCACTGCTATCACTCGAATTATTTTGTTCATCGTCTTGGGAAATTATTTTTGTATTATTATCACTATTCTCTTCTGTTGATAATTCAGAAAATTTTAGAACGATATCAGTTATTAAAGATTGTGTTTGGTTTCGTGTTAAACCATTATAAAGTTCTCTGTAAGATGCCATTAATGATTTCAGTTCACGTTGACAATTTTTAGCTCGTTCCTCATCATGATCATGTTTTTTAAAATGATTACCTAATTTCCTGGCAGGATCAAGACCTTCTTTAATTAGAGTTGCATTTAAAACAGGAGGATCCTCTTCGTCATTATCGCTATATTCCTTGTCATGATGAGTCTCAAGGATGAGATCTATAATTTCATTTTCACTCAAGCTTTTATCAACTAACAATTCCTCTATATCTGCAAATGATAGATCATCGAATCCATCTCCACCAATTGTATGTGCCAGTGTTATGATGTCAGTATATTCAGTGTTATTATGGATGACAGGATCTTTGCTATTGACACATTCTGGCCAAACATTTTTCCAACATGAGTTCAAGGTTGATGGCTTTAATTCAGCTAGTGCTAATCCAACTTGATTAATGCAGTCCATAATAGAAAATTGTTTCCATTCATCGACAACTGTTACTTCCTCATTCTGATCTAGTTTATATAGCACGTATTGGAATGAACGTTTTATATAGTACATTTTAAATGTGGCAATTATCCCAATTATTATCTAGCGGTTGTAGTATTAGGAAATTTCGAGATTTTGGTGCTCCAAGACCGGATGGCCAGATACATTATCTAGAATTAAAAGAACTTTAAATTCTAGACATTTTGCATTCATGTATCGTCTAACTTCTGGGACGAAGTACTTCTGAAACCATTCTGTAAAGATTGCAGTCGTCACCCAGGCCATCCAGTGAATTGGCAATTTATTGAAATCTACACCTTTCATTGAACGGGGTCTTAAAGCACGATTTACTAGCAGTGGTTTTTCTGAATGCATTGGAACAAAACAACAATGTAACACACGGTCCTTTGCTACTTTAAAACCACCGGCAGTTTTCTGCGATTTCGCAACATAAGTTCTGCTAGGCATTTTTTTCCAAAAAAGGCCGCTTTCATCTGCATTCCAAACTTTATCTGGAGTGTATCCTCCATCTTCAATAATTTTTCTAAGTTTTTGAGGAAATTCTTTAGCAGCCAATTCATCTGCAGATGCAGTTTCTCCCATAATTTTTACATTGTGGAGAGTATGCCTTTTAAGAAAACCTGTCATCCAAACCTGTACTTGCAGAAAATTCAAATTTTTTGTTTGACTGAGATGAAGTGGCTGGCTCAAGTTCTTTAATACGTTTATAAATTCTTAATGCTGTTTGCTTGATAGTAATTCCGTCTACTGGTATTCTTTTTTGTGATTTATCTTCAATCCATACTACCAAAGCTTTTACCATTTTCTCTTTGACAACATCTCTTATGTATGATGATGATTTAGCACTTATTTTTGTTCCATAACATACGGATTTTCTAATCGCAGTTTCATTTTTCTTAATCGTTCTTATGGTAGCTTCGTGAATACCAAAATGCTTTCCTACAGACGTTATACCTTTTCCTGTTCCAAGTTAATCTAAAATTTTAATTTTAGTATCTAAACTGATCGCTTTCCCCTTCGTTTTTATTACAGATGAATTATGTGACATTATGTTAAGGCTACCAAAATAAATTTCATCTATAATTATAATTAATAATACAAAGATTTGAAAGTTATTTAAAACTTACCTGTTATTGGGTTAATAAATCTATACGATCAGAATTAATAAATTTATACGAGCACCTTATTTTACTTATAACTTGTTAAACATGCACAACAACTAAACGTCTTTTCTTTTCAATTCTTAAAACCAAACTAAATTACATACAAAGTACATTACGTTTTTACTTTATGTATATTTCGGGGAATCCCACCCAAAGAGAAAACATACGCATATAATCGACATGATATAACTGAATTCTGAAGAATATAATGCGAAGTTAAAATGTATGTATACATAATTTGTGGAAAATGAAAATAAAAAAAATTCATAGCATATTGAAAATCGTGTTAAAATAAAGCAATTCGTGTATAAAGAGAAAAAAAATTCTTTTTAATTCGTGTTAAATCAAATTCGTGTAAAAACAATTCGTCTAAAAACTGAATTAGGTGTACATTACTTACATTTATTGTAGAGCTCCGATCACCTCTTGTGGTGGAACATATTTGTTTGGGCTTTGACTTTCATTTTCATAATCAACTTGCTTAATACTTGTTCCCAATATTCTCAATTTTTGTTTGATCGAAGTTCGAAACACTGATAATGGAAATGTCCTAATTTATAACAATGATTACATTTAACATTTTGGCATTCTGATCTTTCATGCCGTAACTCGTGGGAGGCCCAACATTTTAAAATTCGCTTATTTTTTTCTTGAAATCAAAAATCATTAAATCTTGGTTGAGATCTTTGATAAAAATGATGTGATTTCGAGTTGCTGACTTCTTTTTTAATGGGAGCTTCACTTCTTCTAACTGGTTTTATTTGAAAGCTCCTCGAATTTTTAACGACATCTGCATATTTAATATTAGTTTTTATTGCCACAATTTGGTTGTTATTCTGGTAAATTTCATTATTTACTTTTCATGTTTCCTAATTCGTTCTTTCATTTCTTCCAGTCTTGAATTCGTTCATTTCTAAATCTTTCTTCGTTTCAATATGTTCTACTGCATTCAAAATTATAAATTTTTGTAATTCCTCTTCATTTAATTGGTGTCGCAAAATTTGTTTGATGAATTATTCTATTCTCTTACAAAATTCATTATCTGGATCATTGACTTGTTGATATTTGAGAGCTTCTTGGAGATAATCCATAAAATACAATGGCTTTTTGGCAACTTCTCTTAGACGATCCACGAGTTGTTTCGTATTTCTTTGTAGCATTTGCTAATAAAAATGCTTTAACAAATAATCTGCATTCTTTTGAAATATCCATAAACTCGAAAAATCTTTCAAATTCTTGCGTAACATCGTCAAAGTTGGCTCCGATTTTAGTTTTCTGGCTGTTTAAAAAAATATGCTATCGTGGTCACCATGTTAGTTTTTATACTTTTGGTATTTATAACATCCTTTTTGAATAAATCAAATCTAATTAGATCGAACAAGTTTTTATTTTTATCAATTATCATTTGCTTGACTACAAATTTAAAGGCAAACAAAGCCTGTACTCGAGTTTGACCATCTTTTAAAATACTAGTTTCAAATTCTCCTGCAACTCGCTTTGCGTTCATATAATTCCGACTTCTCTCTTTGATAAATATCTTAGGGATGATGCTATTAATAGAAGTTTCGAAAGCATTATAATCTATCCAAATCGTTTCAATACGAAACATTAGAGTAACAATAGCCCGATGATAGATTCAACGTGTAGCAATTGTCTTTTAACTTTCAGCATATTGACGTTTGACTTGAGTTGATTTTAAGAAATTTATATAACCTGACTAAATAGGAAAAGTCTTTAAATCCAAACCCATTTTATCTACTGCATAATCATAAGCTTGAGCCATTCTTTCTTTGAAACTAGGAATTTTGTTATCTTTATCTTTTACATAAGACAAATAAAATTTCCATAAATCGATTTGATAAGTTCGCAGTAAATATTCTTTTAATAGTTTTTCAACATTTTCAAACGCTTTAGCCTTCTTCTCTTGTGAAATATAGCTTTTAACATATTGATCGGTTAATTGGAACTGGTGAAATAATCTCTCAAATATTGATCGACCCTCTTCAATAGATGTATTTTGTGCATCTTTTTTTTGCTTCCCATGGATTTGATTTAATGCGTTCCTCGGCCATCAATATTTTATCAGGATTGCTAACTTTATTTTCTGCCATATATTCAAAATAATACCAAAATAAAACGTATTTATCAAAATTCATATTAATTCACAAAATAATTTCCAAAAACATTTTAGAAATAATAACTTCCAAAAATTCTCGAGCTTTTCGAGAAAAACCTTTGTTCGCGTATGTGTGCGCACATCAACTCGATATAACTACTTTAACAGCAACGCGCACACAAATGCGAGGCCGAAATCGACTGAAAACATAATAAAATACTAATATTTATTAAATTCAAAAACAATACAATTTGTTTGGAATATTTAAACAAATCTTCACGAGGATTTTTATTCAACGTCGAATAATGTAGGCATAAGGAATTTGCATACCACATCAATATCAATCAACAACATATATTCATTTTATATTTTATTTAACTTTTATTTATTTATTTAATTAATTAATTAAATTATTCTCACAATTGATATATTTTATATTTTTATTATTTTTATTGTTATTTTTAATAATTATTATATTTATTAATTTTTTATTTATTATATTATTTCTTATAAATAATTTATTGAACCTTGAGATCGATAATAATAATGTTCAGCGGTCCCAACTCAAGTGCCATCGTCTCAGTATCCAAAATTATCTCATAACAGTGAAATAAAAGTCATCACCAGAGATGTTGCCATTGAATGCATTCCTGCCACTCAGAGAGAACTTGATAATTTGGAATTGCTTTACTCAGCGCGAGGAAAGCGAATTGAGGAACTGCAACAAGAACTGGAACTGGAAAGGGAGAAACGAATGAAAGAGACACGAATTTGTAATCACAAAGTAATGTTGATGGAAGGTGAATTGAAATCCCAGTCCAACGTCATGAAGCGATCAATGCAAGAACTTGAGGAACAACATCTAATTGTAACCAATAACGAGCAGATAATATCGCACCAGAGCGAGCAGATTGACCAGCTCAATCGGACCATTGAAGAGTTGAAAGAGAAATCTCAATCCAATAATATTGTAATCGACAGTCTCAATGAACAAATTGCCGAATTGACATCGACCAATCTCGTATCGAAATCTAATCAGAATCAATCGGATTTATTGGACTGCATTAATCGGCAATTTGATAGCGATTCCCAGAGATTGAAATCTGAAATTTATCGGTTATCCGGACGGGTTGATGAGAAAACCCGGGAAATCGATCGATTGGAAACATTACTCGATGAGAAATCGGAACTCCAGCGGAAGGAGAAAGAAAATTGGAAAGTGGAACTCGATAGGATTCAAGAAGAGCTGGAATGCGAAAGAAAAAATTGCAAGGAATTGGAAAAATCTCAAAGCCAAAAGAAAATCGAAGAATTGAATAGGGAAATCGGAGATTTGAATCTCAGGCAATCATTGGACAAAGATTTGACAAATTATCTGGAAGAGCAAGTTGAAAATTTGAGCCATCAGTTATTGGTGTATGAGAAATCGATGAATCTATTGGACATTGCCGATGCGGGTTTCGGTCTCAACCAGACCTATTGGGAACAGAAGAATAACTATCATCGAAGCAGTTGTCCGATACTGTCAACAGTAGGTCGTCAAGAAATGGACAATGGAAATATAGAATCATCAACGGATCATTACAATATATTAGAGTTACAGAAGCAATTGTTCGAGCTCACCAAGAGAACTCACTCATTGACTAATCGATTGATGGATGTCCGCAAAATTAATCTCGATTCTAAAAGTAGTGGGAAGAAATTTCAAAAGTTAGCAGAGGATTATCGACAATCGAAGGAAAATTTAGAGGTAAAATTCTAATTTTATAATAAACATATTTATAATTTCTATTATATTTACCATTATTCAAATCAATTAAATATATTTACGATCAATAATTGCATTAATGTTAAAATTACAATTGCAAACTCAGAAATTCAGTTTTATTCAATTTCTAGTCTATAAAGTTTATATATATATATATAAGATCAATTAAATAAATAAGAAAAATAATTAAATAAAAAAACTAATAATAAATGTTAATAAAAGTAATTAAGCAAAACATCAAATAATCATTTTAATAAATTAAATTAAATCAGTAAAAATAAATTAATTAATATAAAAAATAATTAAGTACAAATGATTAAAATTAACCAATTTTTTTAGTCCTATAAATATCAACTTATAGCAGATGACAAAAATTTTATAAACAAAATATTAAATCTCCAAGAGAAACTGTGAAATAGACATCTGTGAAATACAAAATTTCAAAATTTATCATTTTTGTATATTTTTGGTGACCATTAGAAAATATTCAATAAGATTATTTCTAATTTTTCCCATTTGAAAACGCTGTCTATAAATTGGTTAATAGTAAAATTTAAATATAACAATAAATTAAAACAAAAAATGAATTCTATTAATCACTGCTAGATAACCTTTGCTTACTTATAGTAATTTGTGTATTCCTGGTTAATGAATTTAATATTTTTAAATAAATTATTTAGGAAATATATTCTTAATTTCTATTATATTTAGCATTATGGAAATCAATTAAAAATATTTACGATCAATAATTGCATTAATGTTAAAATTACAAATGTAAACTCACAGAAACTATTGAAATTTATTTTAATTCAATTCTTTACTTGTCATTAATCAAACTTTGATTTGTCATTTATTTTTGTTTCCACGAAATGCGGCGTTCCTATAAACATTGTGTGATTCGAAAGGGTACCTCGTGTACATTTTCATTGCTTATAATTTTACAAAAGAAACGTTTTCATAAGAACAATTTCTTTTAGGGTAAAATAACAGAAATGGAAAAGCGAATGAAAGAAATCCAATCTGGCGAAGAAACTACTGCTGAAAAGCATCTAAAAATTTCTATTGAATCTCTCAAGACAATTAATAGCAGTCTTGAGCAAGAATGCAAAGTAAGTTTAGAATATGATTTCGATATCTCGACGATCTTCATCTTTCAATACGATCTCTACTTCATGGTCTTTAGAATCTTCAAAACCAACTAAAACAGGCCACAAGCTCCATGGCGGAGTCCGATAGAAACTATAAGCAGCTAGATAAAGAATTTGAAGCGTTTAAACAATTTGCACACGAAGACAAAGAAACATCAATCGAACATATCAGGCAAGTATGTAGCAACCACTATGACAACTTACGGGAGCAGTTGGAACAGAGTTGGATGTCTGAGAAAGATTTGCTGATGGAGGAAGCTAATTGCCAGCGGGAAAAAATACTGTAAACCTCGATGTAATTGAATTATTGATCTACATTTCCAACGTAGTCGGGATCTGTCAGACGCCATCAATGAAGTTGATCGGGTGAAAAATCTCTATATCCAATTATCACAACAGAAATCGAATGAAGATTCGGAACGAACGAATTGGAATGAATGGCTGGAGAAAAAACTCCAAGAACAGAAACGTTCATTGAATCAGCAATTCAAAATCGATCAAGAGAACATCATCAAAGAAATACGACTCCAGCATCGGGAGGAGTTGGAAAATATGAAATCTGAAATCGATCGGAGAGTTCCGCAACACGAGAAAGCAGTTGGAACAGATCGACCTGGAGAATTATCGATTGCAATCATTGAAACACAAGATTCTTCGGTACAAGTGGACAGTTTGAAAGAAATAGGAGATTTGGTGGAGGAATTGCGTTCCAGCAATCGAAAACTCGAAACGGTTGTCAGTGATTTGGAAGGGGAAAACGCGAAAATTCGAAAGGAATACGAAATGATTAACTGCCAGAAATTAGCCGTAGGTTTTATATCGATTGCTATGACAATTAATTAATTGTATACATTTAATAATTGTTTATAATTGAGCCCGTATATCTAATTATTATCATTATTATTATCTCAATATATCACACGCGATTATCCCCCTTGTCACTGGTTATGGTTTCACCAGGTTCAGTGCAATACACAGCAATATGCAATTCAGATGCAATATACATGCATAATTTGCAGCATCTTGTAGAGAAAATTTTATGTTGAATCCGGTGAGCTTATAATATACCATTTGCCAGTCTATTTCGTGTTTTTGCCAATGAATTTCGTTTTCTCAAAAATAAAAGAAATTTAATTGAAATAATAAGCTTAAACAATAATTAATATAAGAAAATCAATAACTAAAAAAAATTTGAAATGGTTTTGCAATATGACATGCTAGCAATCAAAGAAATTGATCTGCCTCTAATATTTGGCACTCTTAAAATTGCTCTAATACCTCTCGGTGATCTTGCAACAGATCGTTTGAGATGAAGATTAAACGAAGATTCATCTATAAAAGTTACTCGAGAATAATCGTTATTAAAATGGTTATTGAACCACAATGCATAATTTTTTCGTAATATAATTTTATCAGGATGATTAACGATATCAAGCTCCCGATGAGCCATTTTCATTGTAATCTCTAATTCCTGCAAGCATCTGTTGATGCTAGAAATTGAAATTGTAAAATCTGTTCCAATTTGACTTTCTGTCTTTAATTTAAGCTCTTTTAAACTAATTGCTGGATTTAATGAGACTTCATTTTCTATAAATAATTTTACTTCTTGCGTAATAACTGACTTAACGCTTGCGCCTTTTTCTTTGGTGCATAGCTATTATTTTCTTTATAATTTTTAACAATTGACAAAGCAGTTGAATATTTAATGTGAACAATAGCAGCTGCATCTTTAACAGTGTTCGAAGATAAAACGAATTAAATTCTGCCTAGAAGCATCTATCTAGAAGCCCGTATATCTAATTATTATCATTATTATTATCTCAATATATCATACGCGATTATCCCCCTTGTCACTCGTTATGGTTTCACCAAGTTCATTGCAATACAGAGCAATATGCAATTCAAATGCAATATACATGCATAATTTGCAGCATCTTGTAGAGAAAATTTTAAAGCTGAATCCGGTGAGCTTATAATATTTCGAGAATTATTGATTATTTTATAAATAAATTGCAAACTCCGAAATACAATATTTACCATTATATACTTTCCCATTTAATATTTTACAGTGCCACGTCATATTATTGATTTTTAAGTGCAATAAATTGATTTGAATGAAATCTTTACTTCGAAATAATAATTCTTAAGAAAAAATAATGGATTTTGAAATTTGCATATCCTAATTTATTGGGATTTTGTACAAATCACTTTTTTCTATCACGATTTTGGTATTGTCCGGTTAAAGAATTGGCTGTCGATGTTCGATAAAATACTGGTTGTTTTTATACGATTTCTAATTGACTGTATAAATTTCTATAGCAACAATAAATTGCTGTTATTAAAAATTTCCATTAAGAAAAGGCATGGGGAATCTACAAACTGTTTATTTCCGAAAAAATTGATTTTTTTTAATTTAAATATTTTTTAAAAAAAATATTTTTTAAACAAAAAATTTGTAGTTATTTCAAGAAATTTTCAGATAAATAAGTCAATGAATTAATAAAACTTGAAGGAAAAGCTTAGAAATCTCTGCTAAAAAAAACTTTTCTTATTTTCTGTGATATTTATGATATCAAATAAATTGCGATTTGTTCTGTAGTGTGAATGACAGGCAGCCAGCAGGATTATTTAATTTGATTTACTGAGAATCCTGCCCATTTATCTCCATAATACTTCTTGAATGTCGGAATTATCGACTGTCCATCATCACACGGTTGATTGATTTTCTTCTTGTAATGTTATATTTAACTGTCCAATGATTGACATGTGTCTATATATGGTTCCTTCTCCAGTGCACTTCATACGGGTGGGTAATATGTATTACTGATTCCCATTGAATTAGTGACCTAATACATCAGTTGTCCTTTGATAGAGATTGATAGGTATTGAAAATTGACTCTTGTTTATTCAGAAATTTTAAAAAGATTGAATTTAGTTATTGACAATATGGAAAATCATATTGAACTATTGATTTTTAAATAAATCTATCTTTTCTTCACCTTTGATCTGTTTTCATTTACAACTTCAATTTTCTACTTAAACTAACATTTTCGATTTAATACAAATTTTTATTTCCCATAACCATAAAAAATTTCTCTAATTATTAAATATTTACTTTTTTAATATAATATGCTCATTCGCGATTAAATATAACAACGAGCATACAGCAATTTCATCGACCGTTATTTTTGCATATTGGCAATATTGATTATCGAAGTTTGACAGTTACTGCATTTGGCTACATGCGTGACCAAGGCCTTCTCTCTATCGCAAAACACATACCCTTAACATCTTTAGAGTAATATTATTGTTTTCTTTCTACATTTTTCAATTCTTAACCATTAATAAATCAATGTTATCTTATTATTTATATCATATCTGATGCAAGTTTATCGAATATTATATTTGAATTTGAAACATTGGTTATCATTGGATATAATTAATAAAGGGAACCTAAGACTGAAATTAACTAAGTCAGATCCAGACATAAAATTTCTTTGTAGCAAGCGTAACAAAATTAAAAATTTGATAATGGATTGGACGTTAAGATGAATGTGTGTGTGTGTATTTTGTACTAAATTTCAATTGTTACTTGTGTTTTATTATAATTTCTGTTAAAATAATATATGTTTTGAAAATTTATCTATTGTTTAATTAAAAAATGGACCGGTGGGGCATGGTATAAAGAAGGTCGAGAAACACTGCTCTAAATGGTTACCATTAAAAAATCTTACAATTAATTTATCCTTATATTACCATGCTTGTCTTAAGGTTGAAAACGAAAATCTTTTACTGTCATCAAAAGTTACTCTTGTTAAATCACCATCAACTGACTCAGGAAAGTTAAATTGTGTAGCAAGTAATCGACAAAATGTGGAGTTACATAACCAGATCCCAAATATCATTAGGTCGACCACTCCACAATTGATACTGGAGTCTAAGAGGAATAGTAATTCCTCATCAAATGTAATAATTATGCTTTTGGTTACAACTGTTGTTTTACTTGTCCTTAGACTCGTGTTTCCACCACAAAAATACACCAGCAATTCAAACTACTGAAAGAAGATTTAATAAACCAATTATCGAAAATTCCAAATTCAATACCTATAGTAGATTATAGTTCCGATCATGTAATATTGATTTTTATTATTATAATTTTATTATATTTATATTTTGTTTTTGTTTTTTTATTATTATTTTTGTTAGAAGTCTTCAAACATTCAAAAATATATTACGTAATATTCAATCATACAAATCCAACATGCAATAATATCATTTCAAATAGGTATTATTTACAGTTATAAATATATAAAACAATTAAGTGATAATTTAAGCCTTTAACTGCAAATATTTTTTTCATTAAATACTTTATTCGCAGCAAAAGGCTTAAATTATCACTTAATTGTTTTAAATAATAAATGTTGCTACCAAGACATCATCACCTTATACTTACAGTTATATATTTCGACCCTTTAGTAGTCTTTTTTAGGCTTGGAATCGTACTAATAAATGAAATTAAGAATATTTAAACAATTTAATCAATAACAATCAAAATCAAATTTTATCGCACTAAAAATATTTAAAAAAATTATTTTTAAAAAACGCACAAAATTGTTATCATTATCTCATACAATTTTTTGTTTTATTTTTATTTAAATTAATATAAAAATTTCAAGTTCAATTTAAATTTAAAAATTGTTTTCATACAAAAAAATTTTAACAATCAATAACATCATCAGAAATAATAAATATACAGCGTAAATGGTTTAAATACATTCAAAATCCCTGGAGACCGGTCACTTTGAATATTAATGATAGGATTTAAAGATATAATCAGCAACGCCTCAACAAGTTTCTCGTTCCCAGTAATTACTCTAATTTTTCGCCAAAATTTTAAAATCAGAAATACCTTTTTTTTACTGGTACACTTCCTAAAATGATCACTAATGTGGGTCAGTCCATTCCACCGCCAATACTCAAGTACTCGAGTGCAGAGATGACGAGCTGTCTCCCTATCGTATGTGGTATTACATCCATTACATTGTCAATTTACAAGGGCTATCTTAAATTCGAAAATTTTTTCATTTATATTAAATATATTATTTGAAGCAAAAAGCTTAAAATTTCATTTAAGTGTTTAAAATTTAATTAATACTGCTACCAAGAAATCATCAATTTATAGTACACTCATACCTCGCTATACGGCCTAGATACGTTCCAGGAAAGTTGGCCGCAAAGCGAAACGCCGCATAACGAATCAAATATTTTGATACAATTCCATACACTTTCACATACACAATTCACACTTTTTTTGGCCGTATAACGAAACATTTTAGGCCGTAAATCGAAAAAGTGCCGTAATTAAAGTAGGCCGTTATAGCGAAAAGCCGTATAAAGAGCAGCCGTATAGCTAGGTATCAGTGTATTATTATTATTATTTTTATTAATATTATTATTATTATTATTATTATTATTATTATTATTATTATTATTATTATTATTATTATTATTATTATTATTATTATTATTATTATTATTATTATTATTATTATTATTATTATTATTATTATTATTATTATAAGAACGTTTTTCAAATTTCACCACTGATTTTCTTCAATTGACATTGTATTTATTAAAAAGCTTGGCTATGAATCAGTAAATATATCAATGTTTTTTTATATTCAAAAAAACATCGATATATTTACTGATTCATAGTCAAGCTTTTTAATAAATACAACATTATTATTATTATTATTATTATTATTATTATTATTATTATTATTATTATTATTATTATTATTATTATTATTATTATTATTAAGATTTCATATGTAAATGGGTCACATAGTATAATGTTGTCATCAATTGATTCATCTTCTGAGAGAGAAGTGAATGAAGTAAAACAAAAACTCTATAATGTTGTCCTTGACATCCAAGCAAGAGCAGCATCAACATTACAATTAGAATTGCAGAAAGCGCAAATAATCATACGTAAATCTCTATTGGAAAAGATTAAGAATGTGATTCCGATCTTGCTATCGGTTGATGGGCAACTGATCGATATTCCAGCATCAAAGTAATCCAATCAGTAAAACTCTGTAATTTAATATTCCAGCTTTCCAGGATCAAAATTCTTTCTGATCGGATCATTATGATGCTGAATTATTTGCAAACCGATGATGATGGCAAACTTTTTATCGTGAATCGTACAAATTCTTCTTTTCCTTTCTCTTCAACATCCACACCAAGAAATCACAAATCTCCATTGAATTTTCTTCCGAATATATCGATTATCAAGCTTGATGATGCCTGTAATGGTTCCTGTGACGAAACAATCAATTCAAATGTAAGAATAAAAAATAAATAAATTATAATAATAAATAAAAGTAACAATGAAAATAATAATTGCCTATCTTTTACCATTTATTTATTAAAAAATTCAAAGTATGTAATGCTTCTGAAATATTTTAAATTTTGACATTGCTATTATCGATCATAAATATTTTTAATTGATTTCAATATATTTCAACAATTTAAAATAAATATTTATTTATAGATTAATCATAATTTATGCATTTATTTAGTTTTATTTTAAACCTTACTTAAAAATAATAAATAAAATAATAATATATAAAAAATAAAAATAATATAAATAAAAAATAAATATTTTTTACGGATGTCTAGTACTGATGCATGGTACTGATGAGCGGCAAAAGCTCGAAACTAGTCTACTATTGGGATTTGCACTGGGTATCGCAAAGCTTGTACTGTTTATATTAAAAAATAAGTAAATTATAATAATAAATAAAAATAACAATGAAAAATAAATAAAATTAATTTAATATATATAAATAATAATGATTAATAATATAAATTAATGATCTTCTATTTTTTAACATTTGTTTATTTAAAAATTCAAATTATGCGCAAAATAATACTACTGAAGCATTATTAATTTTGGCCATATTGCTATTATCGATCATAAATATTTTTAATTGATTCCAATATTTAAATTTTACTTAAATGATTGATTTAACTCATTGATCATTATTTAAAAATTGGTTTAGTTTAATGTAATGTTTAGTTTAATAATTATAAAAGAATTATAAGTGAATTTTAATGAATTTGTCCAAGTTGTAAGATTTGTATTTATCAGAATTGTGATAAGTAATATTTGGGTCGAAATTTTTTAGTTAACTTTTTTCTTTTTCGTAATTATTTGCAAAAACCCTGAATTTATTTCTAGGTTCAATAATCCTAGTGGTGATTGGTCGTGTCCAAGGTTAGTATTTTGATTAAATGTTCCTCAATAAGCATCACTACTATTCCCAATATTTCCCTGCAATCGCTTTGACACGGGATTTGAAATTTCTTTTTAACTTTTGCCTTAAAAATGTTTTGAACCTTATCTGAACCTATGAATAATCTCGAAAAACTTGCTATCTGTTGCTAATGACTGTTTCTAAACATTTCAACTATCTGCGCCTTTAGCCTTACAGTTTTATCCCTATTTCTTTAGTTTACAAAAATAATTTTCTCCTTGCGATCCATAATCAAAATCATTCAAATTTCGTAGGAGTGAAATTATATTTTCGAACCATTTGTTGTATTGTTTGGATAAAATTGACCGGAGGAACCCATATTTTACATTCCATTGTTGTGACAATACTATCAATATCTATTAAATTTGTTACCATACTAGTTTATGTATTTATTCATTAAGCTCTATAAATTCTCGGGGCTCTATAGTAGTTATGTTTTTGCTTTTAGTTTGGTTTTATTCGAATTTTGATATTTGCTTGTATTTATTCAAAATTCATACTCCACTTTTTTTCAAAGTCCGATCATATTATGGTAATTATTTCGTTGTATTATTATATTATGAACAGAAATGCGACAGAATGTATAAAAAATATTTATTATAATAATATTTCCAGAGTTTGCTGTAGCTTTATTTAAACTTTACCGAAAAATTTAAATTCTACTAAGAACCTAAAATTTCTAATATAAATAAGTATAAGCTTTTTAATCTATTGATATTATTGTAATTTGATTATGCTAATTTCATATTTTAATTATTATTGAATGTTTAATTATTAATGATTCGTTATATGTCAATTATTTTTTTGTGATATTTTCAAGCTAAATTAATAATAATTAAAGTTAAAATCGACAATATCAAATTAAAATAATATATTGTTAATTAAATAATCAAAAAAACGTGGCAATGATTTAATAATAGAGAAACGCCAACTCAATAAATTCAACATCAACGCGATATATTTCAATTGTACAACAATCTTCGTCAGGCCGCAATCTGGATAATCAATAATAAGACATAAAATATGCAATATCTAAACAAATTAACTAATAATAATCATCTCCAAACTGTATCAAAAATTTTAAAAAAAATATTTTAAAAAAAAATATTTCAAAAAAAACATTTTAAAAAACCAAACCATATTTTACATAACCCACATACATATTATTTTAAAATTAAATTTTAATTTAATAACATTTAACATTCAACATAAAATTAACAAATTTAAAAAAATTACATAGTTTACAAAACACAAACATAATTATACCACAAACAAGACTCCCAACCTTCATCCTTCAATTACTTAAACACATTCAAAATCTCCGTGGAACGGGCAACTTGATCATTTATTTTTGGATTTAAATATCTAATCAACAATGCCTCACAAGTTACTCGTTCCCAATAATTACTTAAACCTTTTGAAATAATTTTAAAATCAGAGATACCTATTTTTTTACTGACACATTTCCTAACATGATTACTAATATTAGTCAATCCTTTTGGTCGACAGTGTTCAAGAACTCGGGTGCAGAGATGACGGGCAGTCTCTCCAATGTATATGGCATTACACCCATTACATGAAAATTGATACACAAGCTCAGAACACAAACCAATTGGCGTTGGACATTTTTTACTAGATTATATTTTTTACTAGATTATTTACTAGACATTTTACTAGATTATCCAGATTTCGGCCTGACGAAGATTGTTGTACAATTGAAATATATCGCGTTTATGTTGAATTTATTGAGTTGGCGTTTCTCTATTATTAAATCATTGCCACGTTTTTTTGATTATTTATTTAATAATTATGCCTCTGCGGTTCCAGTGTTCAAAAAATTGCTGAAGAAATTTATTTCAATTAGAAAAATGGAACTGGACATTAGTTTTTTAGAAACTTGTCTAGAGAATGGTATGATTCCCTCTTTCATTTTTAAAATGAAACTGAGTAATTATCTTTTAACGGAAGATATTACTTCAATCCACCGGAAAACGTTACGTAGAACTTTGGAAGCACAGAAGAAAAAGAAGCGGATTTTGGATGATGAATTAGTTGGAATAGAAGCGGTTTTGATCAGGTTGATTGGTGATTTTCGTTTTCAATATTGTATCAAATGGTGTATCAATTGCTCTGAGTTACAATTAAAGCATAAGTATGATTCCCATATTAAAAAGTTGAATAATTTAAGAAGATTGTTTGGTATTTATAAGTTTGATGTAAAGGAAACATTTTTAAATATGAGTAAAATTGTGTTGACACATGATGAAGAGCGGATTTTAAAATATGGTCCTAATCATGGTATTAAAAATCGTATTGACAAAACTAAACTGTGTGCTAAAATTGAAAGATTGTACTACAATATGTGCGTGTTTGATAAGAATATAGATAATAATTATGTAAAGAATTTGTTGAATGTGAGTACGATTGATTATATTAATAAAAATAAAAAACAAGATATAAAAGATTTTTTGATCTTGAAGAATTTAGCTAAAAAAAATATTAACGTTTGTAAATATGATAAAGGTAATGGTTTGGTTATCTTAGACCATGATGTGTATGTGAATAAATTGAACGATGTTTTGTCATCTCCACAGTTTGTTAAAGATGGTAGTTGTCGAAAAAATGGGAAGTTGCCTCCTCTGAAAGATGAACTAACTTTGATAAAAATGTTAAACAAATTGTCGGATGATAAAAATATTGATATAGATTTGGTGAAATTCCTAAAACCGAAAGGATCTCAACCCGCAAAGCTTTATGGTGTTCCAAAAGTACATAAAGCAGGTATGCCTATGAGACCAGTGTTATCGATGGTAGGAACCGCTCAATATAAAATTGCCAAATTTTTGGATGGGTTATTAAAACCGTTAATGGTGTCTGAGTTCGAATGTAAGGATAGCTTTGAATTTGCTTCATTCATTGCTGCACTGAAGAAAAGTTCTGATGATGAAGTGATGGTTTCGTTTGATGTGTGTAGTCTTTTTACTAATGTTCCATTGGCGGAAACGATTGATTTATGTTGTGAAATGTGGAATAATAATGAGTCTGAACATAAGAATGTGGATAAAATTGCTTTTCGCAAATTGCTTGAATTTTCAACGTCGAATGTTAACTTTTTGTTTAATAATGAATGGTATAAACAAGTGGATGGTGTTGCTATGGGTTCTCCATTAGCCCCAACTATGGCTTCTATTTTTATGTCTAGTTTGGAAAAGAAAATGTCTTCATGCCATCTTGTTAAACCTAGTGTGTACAAACGGTATGTGGATGATATTTTTTTGGTGTTTGAGAGTCGTGAACATGTAATGCCGTTTTTAAATTTTATGAATGATTTGCATAAGAATATTAAATTCACATGTGAGGAAGAAAAAGGGTCATCGATTGCGTTTTTAGATTTACTCATTCAACGCAAATCGAAACATTATGAGACTGAAATATATAGAAAGTCGACGGATACTGGTTTATATACAACGCCTGATAGTTTTTGTGAGTTTAAATATAAAAGGAATATGGTGAGAGGATTAGTGTTTCGTGCTTGGTTACTATCCTCCACGTTTGCTAATTCAGTAAAAAGTATTGATGTATTGGTTGAGTTGTTACTTAAAAATGGCTACTCTAAATCTTTTCTTGAGAAGATGACAAAAGTGACTGTGGATAAGTTAATGTTTAAATCTGATAACGTTGGTATGCGTACGTCTGAATCTGAGGTACCTATTGATCCTGAGGAAAGTACTATGTTAAATTCGGAAAGTGACAAGAATCGATCCAATCGCATGGAGCCGAAATATGTGTTAGTATTGCCTTATTCGGAGGGTTTCAGAGAATTTAAACATAAAATTCTCAAATATGTAGACAAGGATCAATTCAGGATTGTTTCCACTTCTTGCAAAGTTAGCAGTATGTTTACTAGTAAATGTCCAACGCCAATTGGTTTGTGTTCTGAGCTTGTGTATCAATTTTCATGTAATGGGTGTAATGCCATATACATTGGAGAGACTGCCCGTCATCTCTGCACCCGAGTTCTTGAACACTGTCGACCAAAAGGATTGACTAATATTAGTAATCATGTTAGGAAATGTGTCAGTAAAAAAATAGGTATCTCTGATTTTAAAATTATTTCAAAAGGTTTAAGTAATTATTGGGAACGAGTAACTTGTGAGGCATTGTTGATTAGATATTTAAATCCATATACCTAATATTAATATACCTAGCATTGAAGTTAGTATTTCTAATAATAATTACAAAATTTTACTCGATACTGGAGCAAAGATAATACAATGTCCGTTTTCTTCTTCATTAAATTATCTTTTTTACCCAGAATCTCTAAAATATTCTCTAGCGTACTTTAGTGTGAAGTTCTCGTCATAACCCTGTATCATTCCTTTTCAAGACTCAGGAAACAAATGAACATACATATTTGTCTCATATTAGTATTTATTGACTGACGGATTGAACAAGTCAGTGCACGTACGAGTCTTCCTGTCCTGTTTTCGTGAGATAAGAATGAACAAGAACTTTTATTGCGCGTATTGATGTAACATGGATGTACTGGTATATCATTATGTGCAATTTTTTACAAGTTCAAATTATATTGCAGCCATAAAGCGAATGCCTACAATTTACACAATTTTATGAAATATACTAATATAATTTAATTACTAGGTAAATTGAATAAAATAGTGCACTATGAAATCCCTACTTCGCTAGTAATATTACAGTTGCGAAAATAAGTTTGTATGCAAAACCGTAGTAGTGTATTGTCGGTTTGTTTATTACGTTTTCAAGTAAAAACTAATTAACAAAAAAAATGTTAGAGGAGCATTACAAATATATTGAAAAGTATTTAAGAAAATAGAGGGAGCAAGTTTAAAGATAAATTTGTCAAAATGTCAGTTCTTAAAAAAGAAGTTAGGTTTATAGGGCATATAATTAATAAAGATGACATTAAAACTGATATGGAAAAGTACAAGCAATAAAAGAATTTGATCAGCCAAAATGTATTAAAAAATGTCTAAGTTTTTTGGGCTTTTAAATTACTACCGAAAATTTATTCAAGGCTACTCAAAACATGCCAAGATATTAGAGAGCTTGTGTGGAAGTAATAAAAAATAAATTGATATGGACTCAAGAATGTGAGAACAATTTTTAACAGTTAAAGAATAAATTATGTTCAGCACCAGTTTTAGTATATCCAGATTTCAAAAAGCCGTTTGTATTAGACACGGACGCTAGTTTTGACCGAATTGGAGCGGTTCTCTCAAAAATTCACGATGATGGTAATGAGAGAGTTATCTCTTATGGATCACATTCTATGAATAAACATGAACCTGGATATTACATTACACGTTGAGAATTGTTGGCAATTTATTATTTTACCAATCACTTAAAACATTATCTATATGGAAAAAGAGTTAAATTGAGAACAGACCTTTATGTTAAAAACCCAAAAAGCCTTTAACATCTCAATTTCAGTCATGGATCAACTACCTTAGTGGCTTAGAAATTGATATGCAATATAGGAAAGGTGAAAGTCATTCTAATACCGAAGCTATGTCAAGAAATTCGTGCACATCATGCATACAATGCCAAATGATTCACCCAATCCCAAAAGTAGGAAAACTGAAAACCAAAATTTTCGCTTTGAAGACAGATGATAGTGAAAACATTTGTCAAAAATGTAGAAGAAATTAAAGATATTATCGAAAATAAAGATAGGAGGAAAATAGGTAATTTTATAATTTAAAATGGAATAGTAAAAACAGAAACCAATAAAGTATGGATACCTGAAGTAAAAAGAGAAGATTTTATTCAAAATTATCGCAAAAAACTATCCCATGCTGGGTTTTAAAAAGTCTAAAAATATATTCAAAATAACTTTGCAAAGATATGAATAAAAAATAAAAAAAAGTAGTACACAGTTGTGAAAACTGTTAAAAAAGGAAAGGGCTGATTACTAAAATTAAAGAAACAATAAAAAATCATCATGATGTAGAATTATTTGAATCAATATTTGTTGATTTCTGTGGACCATTAAAAACTAATATTAGCAATAAAAAATTCATACTAGCTATTATTGATCAGCATAGCAAATATGTATCATTGAATGCAGTGAGTACCCAAGATGAAAAAACTACTGCGATGATCATAAAGAACCAATATGCCAAATGGCAAAATATTAACAAGAATAGTAGAATGGTTCAAACCTTTTAAAGGGAGTGGAATGTAAGTAATAAGTTAAATAAAGCTTAACTTAATTAATTAACTATTTTAAATATTAATAAAAATCACCATTCGTACATCTTTTTCACTATATATTTCGATAGCATCACTATCATCATCGGGTTACCTACATTCACGACGGATGAATAACTATACTATATTGATATAAAATCTTTAAATTTTAAATTATAAATAAAAATTTTAAAATATTATTTTAATTATTTTTTTTAATTATTTAACATAACTATTATTAATATACATCAACATACAAAAACTTAATTAAAAACATTCAACACACACATACATTGGAGAGACTTCCCGTCATCTATGTACTCGAGTTCAAGAATACTGTCGACCGAAGAGTGTCCAATATTAAGGATCACAATAAAGTCTGTATGAGAGAATTAGGAATGTCTGATTTTAAAATCTTATCAAAAATTTTGATAATTGTTTTGAGCGTGTGATAAGTGAAGCATTATTGATAAGAACTTTTAATCCTAAAATCAATGTGCAGAATGCAGTGAATACGTGTGCATTGAATGTTTTTAATTAAGTTTTTGTATGTTGATGTATATTAATAATAGTTATGTTAAATAATTAAAAAAAATAATTAAAATAATATTTTAAAATAATTTAAAAGTTTAAATATAATTGATTATTGAAAATTATTGTTAAAAAAACTAATTGTTTAAAATTTTTATTTATAATTTAAAATTTATAGATTTTATAATTTGTTTATATATTATCAATATAGTATAATTATTCATCCGTCCTGAATGTAGATAACCCGATTATGATAGTGATGCTATCGAAATATATAGTGAAAAGGATGTACGAATGGCGATTTTTATTAATAAAATCTTTACCGTGTTTATTTAAGTATTTTAAATATTGTTTATTAATAAATTTAGAATTTCGTATGTATTGTATGTAAATAATAATTGTAAATATTATATTAATAATTTAAATGTAAGTATAATTATAATATAATTATATAATATTAATTAATAGAATGATTGTAGAATGATGTTTTCTTGCTCAAGATATGGTTGTCGTAAAATAATTCTCTTGTTTGAATATTGTGAAGAAGAATAAATATTTTAATTTCGAATCTTTTATTAATTTAAATGGATACAATTAATATTCGATCCACAGTGTCTAACAATTTGTGTAAAACATCAAAATATGAATTTACAGAAAATCAATAAATAATTAATTATTTGAAATAAAATTTGTAAAATAAATTATGCATAAAAAATATTATTATGAAAAGTAACAAAGTTGTAAAAACAATAGATCATTAATTTATTATAAGAAAAACAAAATAGGTAAAGAAAATAGTTTCTGACGAATCATAATTTGAGTGGACTTGGAAAGAGTATCTATAAAAAGATATGAGTAATATAATTTTCGAAGCAAATCTTTAATGGAAGATTGTTTAGAAAACATTACAGAAATTATGCGGTTCCTTGTTTTGTTTGTTAAAAGGGAATAATTTATAAACAAGAATAAAATGAAAGTGATGATGAAATAAATGCATATAAGTTGTCAGGAATAAAATTAATGACAAAGAGGAATAATAGTTCTGGAATCAGTATTATGAAAAAAATGCATATGTAATTAAATAATTAATATGACTTTACAGAAAATCAATAAATAATTAATTATTAATAGTGGGAATTTGTAAGACTTAAAAATAGTTAATTAATTAGAGAAGAATGATAATTTCAGACAGGATTATTATTGAAGTGATTAATTATTTTAGTTTTTTGGGTTGGAAATCAATTGATTCGATTGAAAACAAATTCCGTATTTTATTGTCTAAGTTAGGAAAAATGACGGTAGAATATGAGGTAACTTATCGTTATGAAATTATCAATTTATTTAAAAAGGCGATTTAATATTTTGAGGAATATGAATTGAATTTATTTATTATGTATATAATCGGATTGTTATGTTGTTATTTATCGATTAAAGGATTCAAATAGTCAGCAATTAACCTATTGTTAATAATTACAAACTCATCTTGATTTGCTATAGAATGACTGTTTTTTCCTTTATCTTGCCATAATTCCAGCATATGTCGTAGCTAGGCATCTTGTCGTTTTAGTCTTTCCTCGTAACAGACCTTGCCTTAAATTTTTTGTAAATTTTACTAATTTAGCAAAATTTGATCTAAATACTTTATGTAAATATTAATTTGTGGCCTAGAATAAAAATAATAATATTTGTTTGCTAATAATAATAATTTACATATTGATTTATTTTTAATAATAAATCAATTCAGCTATTTAAAAATTATTACGGAATTGCATGATAATTGTAATAAATTGCATGTAAATTGAATTAATTATATTATATTTGAATTTTTAGAAAGAGCGTGAAAATTTACTTCAAGAAAAATGTGTGAAATTAAAAGACGAAATATCTCAATTATCAGAGGCATTGAATAAATACAGCAGTCAAAATATTTCCTCATTTCAAACGTTTAGTCCCTTCCAAAACGTTGATAAATCAATTCTTTCCGACATCAGATATTCACAATAACTAACAGGATTCTGTGATAATGTACAGCTTTCAATTAATTTTGTAAATGAATTAAGAATTTCTTTGATTTTTATTCAAAATATGTACAAAAATACAATTTTAAAATATGTTCTCTATCAAATCTAGAGGAAAAACTACTTTGCGTATCAGTAATTGCTAGTGGGTATCGATTAGTTTGAAAATGGTTTTTGCCAGACATATTCGTGAATAATGTAAGATCCATCGGAATCAGTTCCATATGAAAGTCCAGTATGGGTCAGCTGCCAGCTTTTAGAGGATAAATGATGAAAAATTTCCATTTTGTGTCGACTGTGAACGATTACACTCGGGTAATCAGGTGATACACTTTCGGGAGTATATGATATGGGCAAACTTTTAAGTACATCCTGATGTCCAGACACAATTAATCCTCCGTTTTTCGGTGTAACTCTCCAGTGGCTGTTATTGTGAAGATCACCGTGAGTATAAAACCGATTGAAACTGGAAGCTTCTTCAAATTCCATAATTTCTATAAAATAACCAACGAATTTAGTATTTGATGAGTTATTTAAAGTAATTTGATCAGTTCTGTATATTTTTAGAGCTTCTATTAGTTCATCGAGCCCATAATAATCTGCTTCTATTTGTAAACTGTTAAAGGAATGAAAACTATCTGGTAAAGTTAAAACTCCACTGCGTAGAAAATTTAACACATAACCAAACAAAACACCATCTCTGTCTAGAAATATATTACCATTCGAATCAATTGATTGAGATGGTGGGATTGAACCAATAAACATTCTAGCAATCATAGAATTAGGAAATCTACATAAAGTTGATAAAGTTGTTGTATGTATAATTCCTCCAACGTTAATGGTATAAACTTTGTTTGTAATATTCTTTAGATCATTCTTATCATGATGATTATTCATTTCTTTTTATAAATACTGTCTTTTCGATTTATAGCATAAGAAAAAATTTAGTATTAAATAACCTTAATTTAATTTCTATTTAAAATGAAAACAACCTGATGAATTTAGAATGATAAAACAAAATCAACTGAACATTTTTGTAAAGATTATTTCATAGAATGTAATAATAAAATATAAAATCAAAATTCTATTATTATATTCAAAATACGATTATAATTTGAAAAAATTAAGTGCTGCTCAAAACTTTTAAATTAAGTTTAGGAAATAAATTCTTGGTATTTTATTAAAAACTGATTTTCATAATTTATTTTCATCTTTAATCAGTTATCATTTTATTTCTGACTATAGTTTTTTATAAATATTGATAATTACAAATAACCAAAGTTTGAGTAAAACCGTTTTCCCAAGTTATGGCAGTTTACTTGTTTGAAAGTGCAAACAATGCAAACAGTTGTTCTAAGGTTAAAAATTAAATAAAGATAAATGAAAACCGATTAAAATTAAAAAACAGAAAAAAATAAACAAATTTTACATTAGACCAGAAACCTTGGGTCAGCGACGTATTTTTTTATTTAAACACCTTATTGTTTATCCTCAAAGATTTGAACATTAAAGTTTTAAACTTTCAACCCTTCTGAAATTTGAATAATCAATACATACAATTACATAATCGGTAGGGGGAAAATTTATTACACAACCTCGAAAAAGCCACTTCCGCCTATATATAACTATACCTATCCCCCGTTTTACACGGAAGGTTGGTTCTTCATAAAACCGTGTAACTTGAATATCCATCGTTTGTATGGAAATACTGCGTAAAACGAAAACCATTATAACAGGCTTTTTCAGTCATTATTGAAAATGAAATATGAATCACAAGCATATTTAATGAAAAATAAAAAAACAGTTCAATCATAAAAAACATAAAGATAATCTAATTTATTTCTAAAATGAAAAAATTACATAAAAAATCTATTTATAGAAAAATAAACATATTTATTTTTTTTCTAACGTTTGATGTATTGAAATATGGAAAATTGGTCATAGTTGGAACAAGTAGCGAGGAATATCATGATGTCGAAATTTTCAGAAAGTATCAGGAAAAGTGCGAAAGGGTGCATAATAGTGTTGATGATACCTAAATGAAAAATAACATAATAAATAAATAAATTACCTGGGGAAAATCGTCATGACAAACGGGACGATCTAGGGGAACTCAGAAAATAAAACAGAAGTAAAAAGAAATTAAAAATGAGAAAGATAAAACCAATAAAAGGAAACAAACAAGAAATTAAAACAAAGGTCATTGTTAATTAAGAAGTACAAATGAAGGTGGAATTTCAAATTCCAGAAAAACAAAATAAGGGAAAAGGCCGTATCTTGACAGCTTGTCAAAGATAGCGAAATTGTCGGGAGAAGGCGGCCTCGCAAAAAAGGAAAATGGAAAAGTATCTTATATCTGTCAGAGATAAGTCTGACGTAGAGGAAAAGGAAAATGGTAAACAGAATCTTTCGCCAGTGCCACAAATAAAATAACTATATTGTTGGGCTAGAACTGACTTCTAGACCCAAATTTCTAATTGTGACTGAAATGTGTAGGTACACAGCAAGTAAAAAAGCACCAAGTATAGTTAAATATTAAAACCTACACCAAATAAACAATGGTAATTAAAGGAGAAAACAACAAAAATAATAAACACACAAATTAAATAAAATCATACCAAAGCAAGAAGTTATGCAAAAACTAACTCAAAAATAACCAAATAAACATAGAATTACCAAAAGCAAACTCGAATAACTTAAAATACGATAAAAACAGTAAAACATTCCAGAAAAACCCAGAACATTCTATAAAAATGGCGATGACCATCACAACAGTCATCTAGATTCTAGAACAACAAAAGTTAAAGAAAATAAATAAATTAGTATTAAAAACAAAAAATCTCAAAAAGAAATTCATAAAAACATCAGTTAAAATAAAAATTAAATTAAAAGTAAAATAGAATGTTCTGGAACCGTTCCAAATCCATCATGGACGTAAAATTAATGAAAAATAATTAGAAAATAAAAATTTAAAAATAAAAACAAAAATTATAGCACTAAAATTTCCATTAAAAATGTCAAAATCACGAAATAGAAAATTCTGGAATAAAAAGAATTCGAGTTTGTTTTAATGCATCAATACATACACGTGTTAAAAATAGGTATATATACCGACGCATTTTGGTCACAAATCAATCTTTTTGTATGCCAAAAATTTTCATAACAACTTTGGACAACACTGAAAGTAAGGAATGTTGTTGTATATTTTCATAATTGTTATATCATTATCCTAATTTATTATATTAATTGTCATTGAATTATGTTTTCCTTTTCATTTATTCTGCTATTATGAAACAAGAGTGACCAGCATTGTATACGAGTTATAGTCGCAATGCTGATCAGCCTTGTTTTCAATTTAAAGACTACATGCACCATTTTTTGGGTCTACGACCCCACATGCATAAAATATAAACCCTTTTTATTAACCGGAGGTCGCCACGAACTAATGGTTCTAACCAGGAGTAGGGCGGTAAACCCATACCGGTAGTTGGCATAGTCATAGGGACTATGCGGACGAAATAAACTTCGGGAAAGTAATCGCGGGAAACATACTACAATAAGGCCTATCGTACCGTATCCAGTTGGGTCGGGAAAGTAGGAAAATTTTAATTAAATTGACTTTTTCATTAACTTACATACCAAAAATAAACACTTAACTGTATATAAGAAATACATCACTAGGATCATCTAAACGGGAACTGTCCCAGACTCAAATTTATACAAAGGCTCTCGTAGTCGGCTAATTGCACAAACTATTGTTCAGTATGTTAATGAATTCTGTTAATATTATTCATAATTTTATTCAATGTAATGATATATTATCATAAACTAAAATCATTTCGAAAACGTTCATAATTACCTCTACATTGAAATCTACCTTATATAAAATCTTTAAAGATGTTTGTACCTTAATAACACCCATAACTTGCCATAAATGATTCCCCCTATGTGGTAATCTTATAATACTATAAACTTACACTTATTATTATTGTAATTTACCTTATTGTTATTGTTATTATCAATATTATCATTATCATTATTATGATCATTATTATTATTATTATTATTATTATTATTACTATTATCATTATTATTATTATCATCGTTAATATTATTATTAGTATTATTATTATTATCATAATCATTATTGTTATGGTCATTCTTAGTAATATTATTATTGTTATTCTTATCCTGATGATTATTGTTATTATTATTATTATCATTATGGTTATTATTATTACTATTATGATTATTATTATTATTATCATCATTAATCTTATTATTATTATTGTTATTCTTACTAATATTATTATTGTTATTCTTATCCTTATGAATATCATTATTATTATTATTATTATTATTATTATTATTATTATTATTATTATTATTATTATTATTATTATTATTATTATTATTACTATTATTATCATCTCCATCCTTCTTACTAATATTATTGTTACACTGAGTATTATTATTAATATATTTCGTATTATTATCATTACTATTAATTTAATATTACTATTACAATGGGCATTATTGTTAAAATATTTCGTAACATCATCATTACTAGGATTATTACTATTAATATTTCGTGTCACTATTATTACATTTACTTTAATATTATCTTTACCATGAGTGTTATCATTAACGTATTTCGTATCATGATGATTACTATTATTGTTACTAACCTCATTCTTAAGGTTATTATTATTAGTGCTATTAGGGTTAATACTACATTTTCACCCTAGTCATTTCTATTATTATTGTCCCTACCTCTAGTAGGACATTTTTAATCAATTATGAATTTTTATTTTAGTAAAATTTAGCGATTTGGGATCCCCCTATGGCTGAAATTAATCGCAAGAACCCTACCCTGCTACTATATAACCTACTTCAACAAATATATTGATTTTCCTAATGTTACTAAAAATAGAACCGATATTATCGATTTCCTTTTCCTTATATAAAATGCAGCCAATAAAACTGATCCTATTTATGGAAACAACCCTGCAAATTAAGGGGAGCCCTCGCCGAGTTTACCCTAACCATCTAAATAGACGAGACACACATACTCATAAACAAGCCAATCAACATCAGCTAAGACAGCAGGAACTCTAATCCTCGTGTGAAACCCATGACACCTCGGCGGATTTAACCCTGGGACCCCAGAAGCAGATCCCACACATACCAGAAAGGACAAGGGATATTTTCCCAAGAGCGACTGCTTAAGCTAGAATGTATACCCGGTACAACTATACACTAGGAATAATGAGGAGCCTATATTATAGTGATAACCGCTAATCACTGAAAATGAAAACCAGAAAAAACTAGCAAAATTGTTTAATAACTATTCCTTACGCAAAGTAAATTATTTACTTAAATACAACAAAAGCGAAAGATCATTTAATGAAATCAAAACATTTATTTAATAAATCATTTTAGCCATTGTAAAAGTCTTACTGATGATGTGGAAGGGTGAATGAAAGGAGAGCCACTCTTGATTCCCTCAAGTTCAAATTTTTTTTTAATTCCCACGGCATAGCTCCAAATTTGAAATAAAAAATTTCCATCTGAACTCCTCATAAATTGAGCATATTGGCATATATTGTGTCACCGCCAAACAATATTATATCGCATACATTATCCGAGGGAAATGTCATGCCCAAAACGGAGGTTTTTGGAAATCCAGATCTGAAATAAAACAAATTTAACAAGATCCAAATTTGACTTACCCATTAACTAGCAATAGATGATTTGGCCACCTACAACCACTATGGTCAAGGATTGCGAAGAGCCGAAATAAATTCGGACAGTTAACAATGCCGTTTCCCATAGTGGGTCTTAGTAGCATAATTTTGATCGAAAAAGAAAAATTTTTTTTAAAAAAGGGAAATTATTGTGAAATACTAAATTAAATTTTTAATTTAGATAAACAAATTCATTTGGATAGGTAATTCTAATTTGATTTATGAAATCCAAATTTTTCAGTTCATTAATTTATTCAAATATTTATTTAATTTAATTCATGCAATTTCATTCAAATATCAAATATTTAGTTTAATTTAATTTAGGCAATTTCATTCAAATATCAAACATTTATTTTAATTTAATTTATGCAATTTCTTTCAAATATCTATTTTAATGCGAAATTGTCTACCTTAATTTTGCCCTGCCCCCTTAAGTTGATAACCTAAGTCACCAATCTGAAATGTAGGAACTTGATTTAATTTAGTAATCTGGAACTAATTTATTGAATTGGGTATGTGGACCAAATATAGAAATAAATTTACAAACTAATTTACTTTGCCTAAATCATGGTCTGTTGAATTGATTGTGTGTTATGCGTGTACATAAAGTGCACTGAGGTATTTGGAGGTTTTGGAGTGTTCAAACGTAACAGAAGTGCAAGGATTTGTTCTAATATTTTGTCTATATTACAGTCATGCCCAACACCAGGCCAAGGAATATGCAGGCCGGCCCCTCATCAGTCGATTCGAGCCCAGAAATTACCGGCGAGGAAGCAGACAAAGCCGTCCGCTTGAGAGAGGAATCGGAAATCGCTCGCCTAAGGTCCAGATGGATCTGGTATAAGATCCATGACTGGACTTACCAGAATGTGATCCCCGTAATCCCGAAGGTGGAGCCTTACCTCAACCGCGCGTCGTTAGCCTTGATCGACGCTTTTGACGAAGTGACGGGGGCGATAGACCGATTGCACCAGCTCGAGGAAGCGACTCTGGCTGGCGAAGTAGAAGACTGCGACGGCTATGCTCGAGCCCAATGTCACCCGAAACGGACTGCGGCTCTTCAACGTGGACTAAAATACCCAAGACGGCCTCAACGAGGACCAGGACGACCAAGGGAATGCGGACGCACGCGAACGTCCACCCGCTCGACCCAGGAGAGCGCGGAAATCGGAGGATAGACGGAAAACTCGGAATCAAAACTAATCATTTGGTGCTGACCTTAGTGTCAGGTGTATTAAGTGATATTATGTACTGGATTAAAACTCTTTAATCCAGGATTGAATAAAATATGTTAGATTTTAACGGTTCATCATAATTATTTAATGTTTGTTTGTGTCTTGGTGGTCGATGACGACTTAAATGTGTGGATTGTTTGAATTATTGCAAAGTCCATGACGGGGAATATCATTGTTGTTGCCTACACTTTTCTATAGCGCCAACAACCCTATAGGTTGAGTAAGATAAATAGGTCTCGGGCTTGGGCGCGCGTAGCGAAGAACTACGACGAGGGGATTACCTACTTTTAGCCTTAATGCCCATAATAATGCTCGACCCTCGATGTCGATGTAAAAATCATTGATCTTATCTTCGTTTAGTGCAGAAACTCTTGGAAGAGATGCGAGCCGATAGGGAACAGGCACAACGACAGGTAGATGAATAACGGACTAAGTGGACACGAGTCAAGGCCCACTGTCGGAACTTGGAGTGCACTTGGTTCCCACCAGCAGAGATGAAGAAGAGGATGAAGTTGATCACCCAACTACAACTTCAGAATGCTCAAGCCCAGATTGAATTGCGGGCCCTCCGCCTAAGAGTAAGGGAACTGGAAGTCAAGGTGCATCAACAAGACCTGGAGCGAGAGGTCATTGCCAAGATCCGGCCCTTAGAGGAGTTGCTCCGTCGACCGAAGGAACCCGCCCCAACAGCAGTAACCCCAAGGAAGAAGATTCGGCCGGGAAAAGCGGCGCGAGCGAGGATAAGGCAGGCCAGCCAGGCCCAGTTAGCTCTCCAGGTTACTGAATCAGAGGCTACAGTAAGAGAACCGACCAGCACACGATAAGTTATTCATGTAGTCCAAATAAATCTTCCTAGTGCGTCCATAGCGGGCATTTTGATTTTCTTTTATTATAATGTTAATTGTTGTAACTGGGACGAAAAGAAATCGGACATAGGCCTTCTATCGGCAGTCCGTGGACCCCAGTGGGTGCTAGACAATTATAGTATGTTAAGCATGCTCACTTTTTGCTAGTGCCCAAACCCTTGATACAGTACCAACGTTGATTGCTCAACGGGTATCAAGTGGTCAGCTATAACTTGTATTTTGGGTTACGCTGGAAACAGCACGAGGAGGTAAAGATTTGCAGTACCTGTAACCCACCAATATAAAGGAAAACTGGTGAACATGGAATTAGAAGAAAAATTAGAGACAAAGTGACGCGAAATTGAAAACGATTTGGAAGACGATTTGAGAGACAATTTGAGAGATAAAATTATTGGAGAAAAATTAGACAACGTCGGACGAAACGTTGTTGGAGAAACGATTGTCAAAAAGAATTGTAAAGAAAATAATTGTTGGAGAGGATTTGAAGAAAAGAATTAGTTGAAAAATTAAAACGAAAAGAAGTTATTTGATTATTTGAATAAAGTTGTGAAGAAAGTCAAAGAAACCAACCAGCTCAAAATCTCAGTTTAGAAACCAATCAGTAATTTGTGATCTTTTAATCCTGTGTTATACACAAGTGCTATTCTTCACCGAGTGTTGTAATAAGCATTGTATAGTCACCAAGCAGAATGTTGAATTTATTGTCAGTGTCAAGTGAAAGTTTATTTGTGATTATCAATAAAGATTTCTGTTGTCAAGTGTTATTTGTGAATCATATAAAGACACTCTTGGAGTCAGAGTAACATTTGAAATTGTTGAGGATACCTAAATAACAATTTACAAATAAATAAATAAAATTACCTGCGGGAAGAACGCCATGACAAACAGGACGATCTATAGAAACTCAGAAAAGAAAACGGAAGTGAAATGAAATTAAAAATGAGAAAGATAAAGGAAATAAAAGGAATCAAACAGGAAAATTAAAATCAAGGTCAGTACTAAATAATTAGTACAAAAAGGAAAAGAAATTTTGAAATCGGGGAAAAAGGAAAACAACAATATCATTATCTCGACAGCTAGCCAGTGATAACAGAATTAATGGGAGAAGGCGGTCAAACAAAAAAGGGAAAAGGGAAAAACAACTTGACAGCTGTCAGAGATAAAAATGGGACAGTCGGGAAATGCAGGAGAAGGAAAATGGAAAACACTTGATTATCTGGAGTGTCACAAGAGAAGCGAACTATATAAAGGAAAACTGGTGGACATGAAAGGGGAGAAGAAAATTAGAGACAAAGTGACGCGAAATTGAAAACAATTTGGAAGACGATTTGATAGACGATTTGAGAGACGATTTGAGAGAAGATTTGAGAGACGATTTGAGAGATAAAATTATTGGAGAAAATTGGACGTTGGAGGAAACGTTTTTGGACAAACGATTGTCAAAATAATTGTAAAGGAAATAATTGTGGAGTATAATTGTTGGAGAATAGTTGAAAAATAAAACGAAAAGAAGTTGTTTGATTATTCGAATAAAGTTGTGAAAAAAGTCAAAGAAAACAACCAGCTCAAAATCCCAGTTTAGAAACTAATCAGTAATTTGTGATCTTTTAATCCGGTGTTATACGCTATTCCTCACCGGGGAAATACTTTCCGAGTGTTGTAATAAGCATTGTATAGTCACCAAGTAGAGTGTTGAATTTATTGCCAGTGTCAAGTGAAAGTTTATTTGTGATTATCAATAAAGATTTCTGTTGTCAAATGTCATTTGTGAATCATATAAAGACACGCTTGGAGTCAGAGTAAAATTTAAATTTATCACCAACTCAATAACTCAACAATAGTTAAAAAAATAAGAAAACGAAATAGGTTAATTAATTAATCGACGAGTAGAAGGAAATCCCGAGTTTGGTAAACAAAGAGAAAAGTAAACAGAAAGAAATTTTGGGACCCATTATCTTGTCACTATGATTAATGGGAGAAAAACAAGAACAGATAATGAGTATAGAGGAGTTCGAGGCGGCTATTAATTATTACTGACAGGGTGACAGCTGAGGCTGAGATGTGGAGCTGAATATCAGGAGAGAGATTGACTTGGCAATAACCATTAGTCATCCATATTTGGAAGACTATAAAAGGAATGGGAAAATCAGAACAAACTGGTATTTGTCCCAGATAGGGATTTTAAGAAGAAATTTGAGAATAGGCATAATGAAACTCATCGGAAGGATCAAGGAAAATAACGAGGTGAAGATTAGTAAATATTTTGACAAAGCATCAACACCGAGCGGAGGATCAGTCAAACTCAAAACTTTGGTCATTGATTATTTTGTGTTGAGAGATATTTTGTTGTTCAATATAAGTTGGGTAGTTTGTTGTTTCGTTATTTTCAAATGTTGGGTGATTGAGTTAGTGATAAATTTAAATGTTACTCTGACTCCAACGTGTCTTTATACGATTAACAAATAACACTTGACAACAGAAATCTTTATTGATAATCACAAATAAACTTTTTCTTTACACTGACAATCAATACAACATTCTGCTTGGTGTCTATACAATGCGTATTACAACACTCGGTGAAGAATAGCACTTGCGTATAACACCGGATTAAAAGATCACAAATTACTGATTAGTTCATCCACTGGGACTTTGAGCTGTTTGTTTTCTTTGACCTTCTTCACAACTTTATTTAAGTACTCAAATAACTTCTTTTCGTTTTATTTTTCAACTAATTCTTTTATTCCAATCCTCTCCAACAATTATTTTCTTTACAATTCTATTTGACAATCGTTTCTCCAACAACGTTTCGTCCGACGTTGTCTATTTTTTCTCCAATAATTTTATCTCTCAAATTGTCTCTCAAATCGTCTCACAATTGTCTCTAACAAATTGTCTCACAAATTGTCTTAATTCAGATTCACTTTTGTCTCGCTTTTTGTCTCTTTTTGTCTCTGCTAGTTTCTCTTTATATAGTTTGCTTATATTGTGGCACTCATGATAATCAAGTGTTTTTCCACCTTCTTTCTACTGTCTTTCTCGACTGTTCCATTTTTATCTCTGACAGCTGTCATGTTAATTTCCCTTTTTCCTCTTTTGTTTAACTGCCTTCTCCCAGCAATTCTGTTATCACTGACAAGCTGTCGAGATAAGAGCATTGTTGGTTTTCCTACTTTCCCAATTTCGAAATTCCTTTTCTTTTTTGTACTAGCTAATTAGTACTGACCTTGGTTTTTATTTTCTTGTTTAATTTCTTTTGTTTTCTTCCCCCTTCTCATTTCTTTTTGCTTCAGTTTTCTTTTCTGAGTTCCCATAGATCATCCCGTTTGTCATGACGATTTTCCCCCAGGTAATTTTATTTATTTATTTATAAATTGTTATTTAGGTATCCTCAACACAAATAAAGGGACACGTGGAGTCAGATAGTATCGACTAGAATTAATAAAACTCAATAATACTAGTGATTTATTTTTTATACTACTTTAGTTTTCTATAAATGATTTATTTTACCTTTATCTTAAAATAAGTTAACTATAAAGTAAAATATAATTTTTAAAATAATCAAACCATTGAAATAGTTTCTGTCAATTATATACAATATAGTCTGTACAGGATAGTGTTGAATTGTTTTGTTGGACTTCTTTTGAATTGAACTTATTGCCTATAACTTTTAGACTCTGTCCTATAATATTTGTTTAGGATGAATGTGGTGATGTGCCTACCCTCATCATTAAACAGGTCTTCAGAAAATATAACAAAAATCTTTTGGTATAAAAAGTGGTTTGTGACCGAAATGCATCGGTATATATACCCATATTTTGGTGTGTGAGTATGTGTGCGTGTATTGTTTCAGTAAAACAAATTTTACTTATTTTAATTCTAGTTAATTTTGAATTTAATCACTAATCTCCCGAGATTCCTAAAATTTTAAACAAATATACATGTAACAGAACCAGCGGCCTAAACATTTTTCAATTTTCGAATAAGGATAGTTTAATAATCCGAAGTTGATTCAATGCAAGCATACTAAGGCTAAATTACATTCCCGGGTTAAATTGAATATGCGAACTTTGCTAAGATAATATACTAAATTGTACCAGGAATCTAGTCGCATTTCCCCCTCAATCTTAGGAGTTTAACGGAATTATTCAGGGGCTTAAACTACGTTTCGTGAATGCATAGACCGACTCCATAATTTAAAGTGGCCGGTAGAGGTGAGATGCCTTAAGGAAGCTGACAAATTCAGTATATGATTACTAACTCTCACCCAAGGCTCAATGGCGAACGAATACGCCAGAGCACACAATTTTTACACAGTGTCAACGAGGTAGGGACCTGAAAATGTAGTTGGACTTAGCAACTCGTCAAACACCGGAAAACTGAGTTACCCGGCAATAAATATCAAATGAATTATTTAAGCAAATTGAGGTTATACTATAATAGTAAGGAATCCATAATGAAACTAAATTTTAAGTTGAAATTAAATATAATAACGAAAGTGTAAATATAAATCGAGTCTATTTCTCTGAAATAATCGATCGAAATTCAAAAATTAAAAATTATAAGTTAATAGTCCCATTATAAAAACTAGGAATTTTGGAATTAGCCAACTAAAATTTTAGAATCCAAATACTCTCAATTTTTGGCTCTAGTCCAACATTTCCTTTTTTATTCCTATTCACTTTTATCGTCATTATTTCAAATTTATTTACTTCTGTTATGTTGTTTATGCTATATTTGAGATTTTGCTTATCATTTTGGTGTTATGTGAATACATTTTAATCGTGTTTACTTGATGTTTTAACGTGTTTTTAATTCAAGTTTACTTAGTGCTATATCCGCATGCTATTTCTGACGCATTCAGATCACGTTACTACGCAATTGCCCTAAATTCAGTTTTTGCCCAACATTTTGCTTTGTTTGTTATATTTATGACTATCTCTAGTAAGTGTTCGGCTAGAACCAAAAATTGAGAGCTTGTTTTAATAAATCGGAAATAAATAGCATAAAAACCACACCAAGTTGAATTAAAATCTATGATTATACACCAAATAATAGAAAGTAAAGTACACAACACATTGTGAACAAATAAGACACGATAAATAAAATAAAGGAAAGTAAGAAGTTACTATCACCAACACAGTTAAGAGAGAAATAACGCATTCAAAAAATCTGCCAACTAGAAAATAAAAGAATAATAAATAAAATAAATAATTGATAATATAAAAAATTAAGAATGATTATTGGTCATATTTACATATGAAAGACCATAATCATATTTATTAGGGATGTTATGGGGCGTATTTACACACGAAGGAACAATGGAAAAGAATTTTTATAAATAAGTAAATTTAAAAAATTAAAATAAAAAATTTCCATTAAAATTGATAAATAAAAGTAATAAAAAATTAAATTATTTAAAAATTTCGATTAATTAAAACAATCAATTAAATTAAATATAAAAGCATACACTCATGTATGTGTGTAAAGGAATTCAAAATTACCCGCATTCCAATTGGATATAGTGGCAGAGAATGCGTAGGCGTATCATCAAAATCAGTATAAATACCGATAGAAAATTCATTTAAATTTAATTTTGATGAAATTTTAGACACATTTTTGTTGTTAACTTGCTCTCAGTTTTCAGTTTATACCATTGTGGTAGGTTTATGTTGTATAAAATAACTTTTAATGTTTAAGTAAATGAGTTTTTCACAGGGGATTTAATTTTGTTGTTGTTTTTATTATCCATTTCTAAATTTTAATTTGAACGTAATGATTTTCTTTTAATTTTATGAGTAAAGTGATATTGAACTCTGTTGTGGCCACGGGTGTGAAGAGACTTCGTGTCTTTTCACCAGAAACGTCAACCAGTTTTTCAAGCACTCGATTGAATCGACTTGATTAGAAGGCCTCCGATGAGTCCATCGCTGACACCTTTTTATGGATTATAATGAGTAAGGCTAATAATGAGGAAAGGACGATCGATTATGAGTAGTTTGGGTCATATTATAAAATCTTCGAGTAACTATGATCGAAAATATGTAAGAATTGGAAATATAAGCAGATCCCCAGTCAAAATTTTTGAAGAATAAGTCGAATATCCTCAAGTATTGCAGAAAGTATAGAACAACATTCATGAACTGGGAAATAAGGGCGGATCCCTACGCAAGATTTTTGAAAGTAACATTGAATAACATCCAGTAAAGAGGACCATAATTAAATGAATAAGGAAGAACAATAATCTTAGAAATGGATAGATAATGAACAGTGACGTAAGACCTTCTATCTGCAGTCCAGAACCCGAAAATGAAAATACAATGACGAGTAGTTTTAGAAGTAGAGCCCACTTGCTCATTGATTTTCAGCCATTGTGTACATCACCAACATGGTTGTTACTATGTGTACGCAGATAGTGTAAAGTACAATAACCATGAAAGCGTTTGTAAAGAGTCGATGCCAAATCCACAAGTAACCCTAGAACATTTAAATGACACACCCCTAAGCGCCAACATAATCTTCTCAATATTGACTTTCTAATGGTTGCAAAATCTGGTTATTTTGGATTTAACAGTAAAAGAAACTCATGTCATATTTGTCTAATTCTGGAGTATACACGCAGGACCAATGTTTCGAATGATTGATGCAAAACGCCTCATTTAAACCTATATGCGGAGAAGTATAAACGTACGAATATTAATTTCGGATTAGTCAATAGTATAAAAACTACAACATCAAAATATTTAAAAAATATTGCAGCTCAGATTGCTTAAATAATTTATTTAAAAAAATGCAATTAAATAAAATTAAATAAATATATTTATATTCAAAATACTTTTGAAAAATTTATAATAACTGTTTAAAAGCCAAAACGACTTAATTATAGTGCTTAAAGTAACTGAAATTACAAATCAATTTATTTAAAAATTTATTTAAAATTTTTTTTTAAGTTTTGAAGCTTAGAAATTATTTTTAATTGGTATTTATAGAAAATGTGAATTTTTTATAAGATTTATTAGAAAAATTCCAAATTTTTGTATTTTTTTGGATGGTAAAAATTAATAAAAATTTAGTTTTTAATAAATTAGTTTGTTATTCTGATTATTTTTAGTATTTAATTAAATCACATAAATATTATTAATTGCATTTGTAAATTTTGTTATGTTTTGTTAAATATTCAATTAATAAACATATTTAAAAGCTATTAAATTAAAAATAAAAATATTTCGGAAGTCTAATGATATTATAATGGACTTATCAAATCATGCTGAATATTCCAATGAAATAAATGAAAAAATCAGGGAGTTAGAATTAGAATTAAGTGAAGGTATTGGTTAAAATATTGCAAATTGTGAATTTTATAAAATCAACGTTTATAGGAGACATAACAGAAAAAGGTTTTCTTAAGAAAAAGGCACTTCTATTACAAAAATATAACAAAGATCAAATATTAATTAAGCAAAATGTGGAGAGTTCAGATCGTTAGTGAAATATTTTATGTTTTGTATTAATGAATATAAAAATTAAAGTTGAAACATAACTATTAAATTTTTACATCTTTTCAGACAATATAACTCATGGCCACCCTGGAATAATGAATCCCCCACAAATCGACATGAAGGGAGATTCAATAAGCGAAGTTCCAGTGACCAGAAAGAAAGATGGTAGACGTTATACTAGAGACGAAAGCCGTTATCGTTCAGGTTGGTTTATTGTTATTTTCAAATTTTAGCATGCTGGGTTGTAAATGATCAAGAATTGAGTAGTTTGCTGAAATTTGGGAAAGCAATAAATATAAATCACGCATTAGAATGATTATTAATAATTCGCAATTTATTAGGATTTTTCCTTATAAAATCTTTCCTTTTTTGCATAGGAAACTATTAAATGCTTGCCTGTAATTTCTCAATGAATCATCGCAATTTTCAACAGTCTCATTTATGTTTAGCTCAATCAAGACAATTGGAATTGCGCGACTCGTATTCTGGTGGAGGTAGGTCCATGCCAGCTGCCGTTATTATTGATATTAACATTACTATTATTATTGTTATCATTATCGTTATTATTATTATTATTGGAATGTTTGCCATGGATGTTGCTCGATAATTAGACTGGTAGAATGTTCAGTGTGATTTGTTTCATTATTGATATATTGCATGCGATGATCAGTTCATTTGTCGGGTTCAAATCTCTTAATTTCCAGACATTCGCGAAGAAGCAGTCAGGGAGGCGCTAGCGAAACACAAAGGCCAGGAAGCTCTCGTACCGAGCAAACGGAAGGAGCCGTTGAGTATTTCCTCAGAAGATGACCCGAAGCGAATCAGTGGACTTGGAGGCCCGAGCTTCCGAAACGCCGAAAACCGACTTCAAGAGCACGATTCGGACTCGGAAGACGATGATGAAGATGACACAACAAATCTCTCGTCAGATGGATCGACAAGACATAGGATAAAGTTAATCGATGCGCCTTCTGCTCCATCGTCACAGGCTGCATCTCACAAAGTATAATTGATGGCCGAATTTGGGATTTTATTCGATTAATAATTCCTCAGTCACCACGAGTGTCTAGAAGAGACGCAGCGACATCTCAACAACAATCCTCGAACCTTCCTAGACCTCAACCCAGACCGAGACTCACTGTTGCTGTCAAGGATTCAGAATCCATCGCATCCAATAGTCGACAAAGCAGATTTCAAAATGGTAATAATAATATTAATAATTTATTATCGATCTACAATTTATTGTTAATATTGCTTTCCTATTAAATTAATTATCCGCATTGTTTGATTAATTTAGTACTGCATTTATCAGCTGATTACTAAGCCAGTTATCTACGTTTGGGATTTGATGTTTATTCGCATATTCTACCATGCAATCAGCATGACATACACTCTCACATGCATGCACATACACATTTGGGTGTCCGTGTGTATGCCAGTGATTAATTCATTAGTCATTGGGACAAACCGGTTTCATATTTTCTCTAGCTTGATTTTTATTTGCTGCCCAGTTGACCAATGAGACTGAACCGGCATTACATACAGATATACGTGCTCGTTTGATGTCTGCAAGGAACGGTTGGAAATGTGATTGATTAGACTGATGTTGTGGCACATTTAGAAATGATATCTTATCAGCTGATCGCATAATTAAATTAAAAATCAATTATTATCACAATTTGTGATGTCATTTGATTATCAAGGTGACATTAATCGAGAGCTCATTTTCACTAGAATTAAAAAGAATTTGAAATCGATATTTTCGGGAAAATATGAATTATGAATTTCTTTATTCTGTGGATTAATGTTGCATATTCTAACTTGATCAGCTTATTTGATTCGCTCGTTATATCCACAGATTTCTATTGAACCATTTATTACATTATATCGCAATTCCAACCATTCTTGTCGATTGGTTTTAGCATTATCATATAAATTTTTTAAGAAATAATTTATATTATTTACAAAAATTAAATATTATTTAATTTAACCGATAAGACAAATTAATATATTTAAATTAATTGTAATTAATTGTAATTCAATATAGGGGCTTGTTAGAGATAAGGTAAAATGAATTAATCTATATAGATATTCCATAAAATAATTTATCTTGACTAGTATATGAACTAAATGAGCTATTTATTTTCATCAGTATCATTCTCGTATTACAATTTGCCATTGTCATACAACTTTCGTATCAATTTGTACCAAATACTTCCTCCAAATGTCTTCAAAAATTGTTATAATCCCGTGATTTCAGACATAATTTATACATCTTGCAGTTATAATAAATCTCTTTTATTCGTTTTGGCATTTTACCATTTCCACTGACTTGACTTGTAAGTAAAAATAAATTTAACATTTTTTTCACTCAAAGCTCTTTCTATCAAACTTTCAATTACAATCGTTGGTTTTTTATCAACATGTTTGTTAATGCTACCTTCCATTTTTTCTTTATACAACTTCTTTTTGTCAATTTCTTTGCTGAACGTTTTTTTAGCATTTTACTTTTATAGAAATTTCATTCACTTTTGAGTATCAATTCAAATAATTCCCAATAAACTGTTTCTCCAAACAATAATCCTTTCTCAGCCAATAATTACTCCACATCTGTCTATCCGACCTCACTATTTTGACAAGTAATTATTCATCATTTAACCGAACGAATCTATACGATTTTTGTTAACATATATTTTAAGTAGAATATTTTTATTCAATTAATTAAATTATAAATTGATCAAAAACTTATTGATATTTTATACATCAATTAATTTATCCTATTAATTAATTATGTATAACTAAAAAAATATTTATTTAATTAGGAGCACACGGTGTACCACCAGATGTTACAAGTCATACGCCTAATGCTATAAAGGATCAGAACTCGGTTACCACAGACAGTATTACATCCTCCATTGGGGATAATGTTCGTCGCAGTCGAGATGATGCGAGCTGCCCCAGTCAAACAGGTTCAGTAAATAGTCTACAAACTGGAGGCACGAATAACGGTGCCGTTGAGAATGGGCTCGTATCAAGTAGAGTGTCAGAAAAAATCCAACAACTCGTGCAAACTCTCAAGCGTCCGAAACGACGACCATTACCAGAATACTTCCAAGAAGATGAAAACCTAGCGGTCCTCACGACATTTGAAGATCCTAACGCTCCAAAACCAAAAGGCACAGTTATAGAACCGGCAGTAGGAGAATCACTAAATGTTTGTTTTGAATGAGATTTAATGCTTTCTATCGTGCAATTTTAGATGTTATCAGGTCTACCTCGAAGTCTCGAAAGCGCTCTCCAGTCATATGCACAGGCACATGGCAAGCAATCAGTCATGTCATGCATTGATAGCAATGGCAGAGTTAATGGAATCTCGCTTACATACACGAAATTATTGCAAGTATGTTTCATTGGCTCGCAATTTTCACATTAATTATCACAACATTTATTATTACGATTAATTATTAATAATTATCAATATCGCTACTTTGACAGCTGTGTTGTCTTGTACATTCGGCATTTTGCCGTGCTGAAATACCATTATTATTATTAATATTATTATTATTCATACAATTAATAATGGTGATAATAATGCGAACCATTGTTAGATGGCAGTGATGCATTACAGACCATCATATGTATACCAACCGCTGCTAGACATGATCAACAATACGATATGAAACTCGCTGTAACTTCCTGACACTGCAGATCCATCAATGATCCAATATGAATTCATATGAATTTATATATTCACATAAATCTCTCTTATTGCTATGCTACTTTGTCATTATGTTTCATATAACCATCACTGTTACATATCAAATAGTTCGGTTATTATAATTATTATTATTATTAACTTGATTATCCAATAACAAAGAAATACTATGATTTAAATTTTAAAAAGGATTATAAGCTAAAGTTACAGTCCCTTTTATTGCTAAATGAGGTTCTGTTCGCTCATTTTAATAATGTTGCTAATACTAATAATAATATTATCGATTTCAATTATTCACTCAATTTCAATGAGTCTGATTTTTATTAGAATATTAATGGAGCCATCAATGGCAGCATTTACTATATGCATTATCAATACTGACCATAATACGCTTGTTAGATGGTTTGCCATTGCTGTTCAAATTTTTTATGGCATTTATGTCGGTTTCAAGTTTATTAATTGACATGGAGTACTCAGTTATAATATATTATATGAGAAGCATTGTATATAAGGAAAATATGCAATAAATATATGAATAGCTAGCTGGATGTTCCTTGTAATTATGTGGTAATTCTTACATATAATAGTTTTATTGTGACAATGTTAATATTGCCAATCATTACATTTCCTGATAAAATTGTACTAGAGTTTCTCAAAATACTATTTACAAGTTATTGTAATAATTCTATTTATCTTTTTCAATCATTTTAACAATCATTTTAATACATGATTAACAAATTGTTATTACTATTACTAATTTATTTATTTAATAATTATATTTAACTTATTCAGAGAGCCAACCGAATTGCATACCTTCTTCTTAACAAACTTGGGCATCGAGGAGAGCATAGTCTTAAACCGAGAGACAGAGTTGCTCTAGTATTTGCAAATAACGACCCAATTAATTTTATCTGTGCGTTTTATGGATGTATAATGGCTAGCGTTGTTCCACTGTCAATTGAAGTTCCTTTGATGAGGCGTGATGCAAGCTGTCAAAGCATGGGATTTTTATTAAACAGTCAAGAGATTCGAATAGTTCTCACTAGTGAAATGTGTTATAAATCTTTGCCAAGAACTACGAATGGAGAAATAGAAGCATTTTCTGGGTGGCCAAAAGTGCAATGGATTAATATTGATCATCATGCTGCTAGTAAACCAAGCAGAGACTGGCAACCACCTGAGAGGTTATCAGATGACGAATGTTTATATATTGAATATTCTTATGCTGCAAAAGATGGTAGTGTGCGCGGGGTCACAGTTAGTCGAAGAGCTGCGTTAGAGCATTGTCGAACACTTGCCACAGTATGTCGATACGCTGAAGGAGAAACTTTAGTTTGTGTAAGCGAATTGAAGCGTGAAACTGGTTTATGGCACTCTGTGCTTACTGCAATTTATACTGGATTACACGTCGTATTTATACCGTATGCAGTTTTGAAAGTTGATCCTGCAATATGGTTGAAGCAAATTACCAGACACAAAGCCGCTGCAGCGATTGTAAAATCGAGAGATATGCACTGGGCATTACTTGCAGAAAAAGAACACAGCTTAATTAATTTATCTTGTTTACGAGTATTACTGGTATCAGACGGAAGCAATCCATGGTCTCTTAATACATGTGATAATTTCATTTCGGCATTCAGACAAAAAGGACTTCGTTCTACAGCTCTATGTCCATGTGCCGGAAGTAGTGAAACAATGACCCTAAGTTTGAGACGCCCAACTGCCGGGTATGGAGTTGAAGATTCATTAGATGTATCAAGTGGGATAAGCGAATCTCTTGAGAGTGGATGCGCTTCTCCTGGGGGCCGAGGAGTGTTATCAATGCACAGTTTGAGTTATGGTCTTGTTAGAGTAGATTCAGAAAACTCTCTGACTAGTCTCACATTACAAGATTGTGGACAAATTTTACCTGGAGGTAAGTTTTTTTAATACACTTGAAATACAATATGTAAAATTATTAATTTGACCAATAATTTATAACAATTAATATTTTAACATAGTTTGTCAATTCTAATAAATATCTATGCTAAATTGATATCATTTTTTTGATAACATTTGGAATATTCTGAAGTTTGATTGCTTCAAGGTTATTAAAAGGTTATTCAAAGCGTCATCATTTTGGAGATATTATTAAATTTTAACATGAGTTTTCTACTGAAGTTTATCCAATTTACAAAGAGCTTCTCGATTCAAGTTTTGCGGAACATCTCTAGAATTTTTTGATAAATAGATAAAGCTAAAATTATTCAAAAAACTTTTTTATTGGTTTACATATTTGAAGGAAATTGGATTTCTTGATCATCCAAATCATTCATTGCAATAATCTTATTTCCATCAACTAATTCCATCAATTATTAACAATTCACAATCACATCTAAGATTTTTTCTTTAATAGTTATTTTATCAGGTCATTTATGGGCAATTATCAAATTTTGTACATTTGAATGTATATATAAATAATGCTAGATTTGAGTAAATCTTTTTGAATAGCCCGCGTGGAGCTTGGCTGCGAGAGGTTTGCTGGTGTGCTTGATGGAACAATTGGCATGCTGAATGGAGTTTTTCTATTAATCTTTAATTTTACATAGACATCGGCTAATTGTTCCCTGGTTGATCTTTAGGACATTTGAGTTATGTAAATTACAGAGTTCTATAAATAATTTCATGGTTGAATTTATATCAACTAATCAATTCCTTCAATAACCCTATTGATTTATTCATTTGAAATATCCATCAAATTGCTTACCACTGAAAGATTGCAAGATGAAAATAAGAAATATTTGATGATTATTATTGTCAGGCAAAGCTGTAGTAATCAAACCGAATGGATCTCCGTATTTGTGTCATACTGATGAAGTAGGAGAAGTCTGTTTGCAAGCATCATATACCGGATCTGGTTATTGGGGACTCCAAGGACAGACAAATGTATATTTCAAGGTACAACCTCTAGATTCTTCCGGTAACGTCATTGATCCAAATGGTCCTGGTTATGTTCGTTCTGGGCTCCTTGGATTTTTAGGGCCCGCAAAATCTGTAAGTATCATTTATAATTAATTAATTTGTTTAATTAATCACAAAACATGAACTCAATAATGTGATGAAATTGTGCTTACTCGAAGAGTAAATAATTATGAGGTTAAGGTAAATTCAGGTGAAAATTTCGTGTGATAATAATGAGTTCAGCGTGAACAGTTTTCGTGATGAATTGTACTGCTTATAACCAACTATTCATCATACAATCAGTTATTTTCCATTTTATTTATTCTCTTATTATTTATCTTGATTTGCCTTGATTTTTACAATTACACTCCTCACTGTAATGGTGAATTTGTACTATCAGATGATATTTAGTATTGTAAATCATCTTATTATATTGCTCGTCACGTACGCTCTTATATCATACTTAATTGTGTTTATACAAATTCACGAAATAAATAAAAGGCAGCAATAAATTTATATAACATTTGCAATAAATTTATATAACATTTGCAATTTTAGGGTGGGCTTCTATTTATTTGTGGATCTGTACAAGGTCTAATGACAGTTAGTGGTCGTAGGCATAATGCAGACGACATAATAGCCACAGTATTAGCAGTAGAGCCGATGAAGATCGTTTTTCGTGGTCGCATAGCCGTTTTTTCGATTCCATTGTTACGAGATGAACGAATTGTCATAGTTGCTGAATTAAGAAATGGATTCAGTGAAGAAGCCGCTTTCAAATGGATGTCACGAGTTATTCAAGCAGTTGATTCGATTCACCAAGCAGCAGTTTACTGCATCGTATTAGTACCTCACAATTACTTACCCAAAACCCCTCTCGGTGGAATTCATGTTTATGACACTAAGCGAAGATTTCTCGAAGGTCGTTTGTCTGCATGCAATGTCCTATTGTGCCCTCATGGAGCTATTACGAATCTCCCAAAACCCAGAGATATGCCGTCTGGTCAGGTCGGCCCATCTGCAATGATGGTAGGTCATTTGGTTCAAGGAAACCGTCTAGCATGGGCTCAAGGAAGAGATATTTCAGTAGAAATCGAAAGCAAAACGATATCACAAATTCTTATTGATAGAGCTATTAACACACCTAACAGCCGTCTGTTTTGTCAACTGAATACTCGTATGCAGGAAGTATCGAGTTTCACATTTAGTCAGTTACAGCGTCGAGCAGAACGTATTGCATGTTATCTGGTTGAAAAAAGAAAAATACCCTCTAAAACCCTCATAGCTCTGTTATATTCTCCTGGAATCGAATTGGTCTGTGCAGTTTATGCATGTATGCTTTGTGGATGTATTCCAGTAACAATCAAACCACCGTCAACACCGACAGGAGTTACTAACACTGGAAATCAAAATTCGACTCTAGCTTTCAATACCTCTCAAACTATTAGCTCTTCATCGACATCTGTTGATGCTGTTGCGTCATCTCTTGAAGCAGCTCGTCAAATTATGAATGCGTGTAATTGTTCGATCGTATTGACTTGTGGTGCAGTTATTAAAGTGATCAAAGCTCAGAGAGTCACTCTTACCGACGGACAAAATATGATTGACACAGATGATCTCCCAAAAAAACGATTAGTTTCTCATGATTTTTATCGCCCTCTGTCTTTGGATGAAGTAGCTTATATAGATTTCAGTTGGTCTCCACAAGGAGTTCCTATTGGTGTTCGTCAGACACATTCCGCACTCCTTCACATTTGTCAAGCTCAGAAATTACAGTGCGAATTTTATCCATCTAGAGAAGTCGTATTATCATTGGATCCGTATTCTGGACTTGGTTTCACACTTTGGTGCCTATCCGGGGTTTATTGTGGTCATTTAAGTTACTTCGTGCCTCCTCAACTGCTAGAAGCTCAACCTGATCTCTGGTTGACTGCCTGTAGTACAAAGCAAGGTAAATGGTAGATTGTTGATGGTTGATGTTTCATTTCTGCTATTCATTGTTTAGTCCGTGACACATTCTGCTCTTATTCTGCGATTGAATTGTCAACTAAATATTTAGCCAATAGTATTCCAGCTATGAAGGTAAATCTTGTTTATTTATTTAATCTATTGCTTATAATTACAATTTTACATAAAAATTGCTCATGATCGTGTGTAATATACAATTCATAGATGGACATATGAAAATTTAAGTGAAAATTTTTATCTAGATCAGTTTTTCTCAACCATAGGCTATAGACAACAAATCCATGTTTAATGTCTCAGGGCACGTTCAAAATTAAGCAATATTGAAATTTAATAGTTAAATAATGACAAAATTAATTAATTAATATCTAATGTTTAAAGAACATAAATACGTAAAAAATTAAATTGTAATATTATAAATTGATGTAATAAATGATATTTGAATAATAATATTATTAATAATAAAATTATATAGTCGAACGTTTTTTCATTTGTATTTAATTATCAAAAGGCTTTAATTATAATTTAATTGTTTTAAAATAATAATAATAATAATAATAATAATAAAAAGCAATAATTTTTACAAAAATAAAGAAGAAATGGAAAAATGAGAATTAAATAATATGGAGGCAGTACCTATCTGAATTCAGTCACATTTTCGCAGGTATATATTATAACTATTTACATCAATGTCGAATAATAGTGTGCTCTTTTCTCTGCTTATTTTTATAGCTTAACTTTGCTAGCATAAAGTGGACCATAGAAAAAATTTGGGTTTAAATTTAAGTTACAGGTGAAAAAATAGTAGAGAAACACGAGATAGATAAAAAGTTTGCTGTAATAAATTTTCAACCCGAAATCAATTAGGGAAGTTTTAAGTTTAGATTTTATTATTAGTTGACAAAAGATCAATAAAATTCATAAATATAACAATAATTTTTGAACTTAACATTTGTTAATTGTTGAAAGGAAAATTAAAAATTTTATAAATTCTTTTTTTAGAAAAAAACAATAATTTTGAAAATGAATAATAATAATAATAATAATTGACGAGGACTATCTTATAGTCGAAAATTTTTTCATTAAATACATTATTCGCAGCAAAAGGCTTAAATTATCACTTTATTATTTTAAATAATAATAATAAAAATTATCTTTTTTGAATTCGTTATCTTTTATTGATCAATGTTTTTAATTTAACACAAATATTCCAAAATTTTATTTCGTTAGCGTTTATAAATAATACTTGAAAAAGACTGTCGAAAATCTGTGATAATATAAAAAACATTAAAAGGTAAATGAAAACAGATTAACCTCTTAAGTGGTTTATTTCCTCAAACGAAATGCGCTCCTCAGCGGCGAGTTTTGTTATCCACTAGCGTATATATATCTTGGGCATAGTGTTACAAAAAATAAAATAATATCTTATTGAATGATATTTATTAAGATAATATAGTAACAAAAGTAATATTTATGATATATTTTTAACATATTTTGTCGATTTAGGTCAATTTAGTTGATGACGTATATATCCTTCATATCCACTTAAGAGGTTAAATGTGAAGAAGAAACAGATAAATTATGTTACTGATCAGGCACGTACCCAGGGAGCTCACGGGGTTGAACCATAAAAATCATTGAATTTATTGTTACGTTTGCCCAATTTTCATGAGTGAAATTAATTTAAATTATTAACTGGAAACGATTAACTACTAATTCCTTAGGATAATAAAATTAGGATAATACCCTTTGTAGTAAAGCAATAAATTTAACCCCTTTCCTATCCAAAATGAATATTAAGTACTTAATATTTTATTTTTCTCATGTAATATATATTGAAAATGAACTTGACACTTAAAAATTTTACTCAAGTTAATCCCCCAAGCAAAAATCCTGGGCCTGTCACTGATAATAATAAAATCTTTAAAAAAATTAATATATTAACCTATTCAGGACTGGTGGGAACTTAATTTCCAATATTCTTTTCTCACGAACGGCTTATCCCATGTAGATAGAAGATACATCAAAATTTCCCTTTGTGACCTAGCTCAATATTTTTAAATTCCAATTTCTAAACCAAATATTTTACAAAAATAATAAATTGCCTGCACCTTAATTTATGAAGAAAATAATTTTCGCTTCCATCAACGATTAATTTATCAAACAGTGCTTTATTTGCCGAACTAGTATTACTTTGTTTACGAAACAAGTTTTTTGTTTGTAGTTTTAATATTTTTTATAAGCTATACTTTTATTAATATCTATTTTTAAATAATCTTAAATAATGAATTTTTATTTGCATAACAAAAATAACCAGTTATTCTTTTTTTTGAATTTTGGATTGTCACGTTTCAAGATCCTGGTCAATCTTAAAATGTCTCTTGAATACGTTTGAGCAGATTTTCCCATAAACACATTGCTTTTTCTGTACACGCTTTAACCTCTCTTTGCGAGCTCTAATATTTATTCAAAAGTAAGTTGTGCAAGTTGTGTAATCTTTGAACTTTTTTTATAGAGAATAGAGTACGTCGTTGAAATTAGAGCTATCTTCATTTCTTACTCTTTAGTCTGGGGCAGGTTTGTTCATTTTCCCACACTTAATCCAGATTGTACTTGAATACCTGTATATTTCTTGTGGGATAAATATCTACAATCTAAGTGTTGTACTTGTGTTGCTTACGTCGATAATTCTATACAAAGTCGGGCAATATTAAATTACAAAGTTCGTATTTGTTTATTTTGACTTTCTCACGATAAATACGCACCGTAAACGGCCGTGCGGGACACTATTTATCCATTATCGGCCATAATTGGTAGAATATTACGGTGATTTGCTGGTTTATGGTCGGGAGCAATTACCTACCTAATTATCAAACGCTGTCTGGAGAACTGATTTTTGCCTTGGTGGCTAGAAACGAGGATTCCTGACCATAATAGTTCTGAGAATGAACTGTAATAATTATTGTTACTTGAATCAGATCATCAATATCAATACAATTAATACGATAGCGCACATTATTTGTTTTAATAAATCGACTTGGATTGTATGAATTGTGCATGTTGCATTCTCATTGATATCTAAATTATTTTCAATGAATTACTTTGTCCTTTGTCAACTCACTCGCCATTCAATTGATTGATCTGACATATTTTCACTAATTATTAATATCAATTGTACCATTCACCTTGGAATAATGATGATAATAATAATGAGTGGCGTGGAATGTTCTCGTTAATGATCGTGAATGATCACAGGTGAGATTGTACATGAATCTTATTTGGAAGGGGAAGCAGGTTTCAGTACCAGTTTAACACTTGGATCTATTAATTAATTGTAAAGTCAATAGTGACAACATTTTGTCACTATTACTCAACCGGACTCCTTGAATATAAATAATTATCAATTTGTTTTTACAGATTACAATTTTTTAATTATCTCTCATTTAGAATTTAAAAACAATTCCAGATTTCATTTTATGGTGTTTTTGTTATTCTTACTTGAATCATTAATATTAAATGTTATGCATTATTGTTTTCATTATCTATTATTATTATTATTATTATTATTATTATTATTATTATTATTATTATTATTATTATTATTATTTACAGCAAAGGGGGATATCGTTGAATTGTTTACGATCGCTTGTTATTGTTGCGGAAGAAAGACCTCGTGTACAATCTACTAATAACTTCTGCAAATTATTTTCCGTATTGGGATTAAACTCCCGCGCTGTCAGTACCTCATTTGGTTGTCGAGTGAATATCGCTATATGTTTACAAGTAATAGCTATTGTTCAAAGCGTGATTTATTGAAACATTTGAAGGGTGCAAGTAGTCCAGACACGAGCAATGTTTATGTTGATCAGGTATCATTGCGCAATGACAGGGTTAAGCTTTTAGAAAAGGGCAGTCCACATAGTTTGTGCTTGTTAGAATCTGGTAAACTATTGCCAGGAGTTCGAATTGCAATTGCCCATCCTGAAACTATGGGACAATGCGCTGATTCACATCTCGGAGAGATTTGGGTCAGTTCACCATTCAATTCGTCGGATTTGATAGTTCCAAATGATAATGGCGAAGCTAAGAAACAACTTTCGATGAAATTAGCTACAGGAGAAATTGAGGGAGTTTACGCTCGTACTGGTTATTTAGGATTCGTCCGTCGCACAGAATTAACCCAGTCAGATGGAGGTAATAGGCTATTTTATTTTGGAAATATTTATACTAGTTGCTGTCACAAATTATTTTTACTTTCGCTTCACAAACAGTAGATTTATTGTTTGGTTTTATGGATTCTAATAACCTATTTCCTTTATAATGACAACCTTTATTATTAAAATGCGGAGATTGTTGTGCAGAATTCAATCATTTTATCATCGATTATCTGTTAATGTAAATGATCCTGACATTATTGGCGATGGCAATATTTGTTCTCAAGATTAATCAAATTTTAGAAAATTTTGCTTAACTAATTTAAAAATAATAAAAAATTATTCATTAAAGATGGAGAGCATATAAAAATTACTACAGATTTATTTTGAATTATTCAAAACCATTATTTTCATAAATCTACTTTCAAATTAAAGAGTTTTGGAAATATTATTCGAATCGAGAACCTTCACATTGAGGTATGATAGCTGGATAATGTGTTTCTAAACTTCTCAACTTCTCAACCAATTAAAACATAACTAAATATTTGAATCCATAACTATTTAAGTTTTGCATGTTTTAATATTGAAATAAATTAAAAATATAATTGCATTAAATAAGTAATTTTTGGAAATTTCGAATTAAATTGCTTTGAACAAGCATTTATTGATAATAACATTTAAGATAGTCCCAGACAAAGATTGTAATTTAAAGGAAATAAATAGTATTAACCGACCACTGTTTACATATTGGTTAGGAAGAAAACTAATATAGGTTGCCAAAGTATTAAATATATTAAAAATTAAATGTCACCATGTTTAAGGTATGATTAGACTTTAATTATTAATCTTATTAACTAACGATAAAGAAATGTTTAAGTTTTGCTCAGTTATTACACTAAAATATATATTAATTGCAATTAATAAAATTGGTAAAATGTTTAAAGAAAATAATAATTTTATTAATAATATACATTAAGTGATATTAACAAATAATATATTGCAGTTAACTGCAATTTTATTAAAGCAGTCAATTAGCTTTAAGCTAATTAAGAAAAATAGTAAAACGACATAAATTCATGAAAAAATAAATAATACAAATTTATGAATATCAGTCAGTTGGAAAGTTTATCGGATAGTTGACAACTATTTGCTTTGTTGTTTTAACCTAATAATTTGATCCTACTTTCTTGTTTCCCTGTTTGTTCGAATTGTCAATGACTGACTGTATTTGTCGACAAATCAAGAACCGTTTTGGTGTTGATACCAAAGCATTTTCCACTGTTCATAAAATACTCCATTATGTTGTGTATGCGTTGGTTATGATTTCTTTATTTAGAGCGCCATGATGCAGTGTTTGTTGTCGGTGCCCTGGAAAACACAATAATGTTACGAGGTATGAGATATCATCCTATCGATATCGAATCCACTGTAATGCGCTGTCACAAAAGCAAGATAGCAGAATGGTAATAATTACAATTATAATAAAAGGCCAAAATACAATTATTACAATTACTAGTGTCGTATTTACCTGGTCAAATCTATTGGTGGTTGTTGTCGAACTCAATGGCGAAGATTGGGAAGCCGTCGATCTCGTCCATTTAGTCACATCAAGTGTTCTCGAAGAACATTATCTCATTGTCGGTGTCGTAGTGGTCGTTGACAGAGGCACGATTCAAGTGAATTCACGAGGTGAAAAGGAACGCGTCCAGTTGCGAGACATGTTTGTCAATGATAAACTCGATCCAATGTACGTTTCCTACAATATGTAACACAACCGATGATTGATTATTTCTCATCCTATTTTCGCTATCGCTGCTTCTTTCAATCTCAATTCTCTACTCATCAAATGTCTGTTGCAGCCGTAATAATGTGCTCATTTCGTCATGCCGTATTTCTGATTTGATTGGAGGATTGTGTGCGAGCGCGATGAGTGCCAACCAGATTATTGTATAAATGTGTGTATATATATATACTGATACCAATATCGATACCGATATCGATTAGAGATAACAATCAGCATATAATAATAATAATTATCATGAGTTGTTTTCTCGTTTTCTCGTTTATCGATTATCGATAATCTTAATCTTTCATTGTTAATAGTGGCAATCGACACTCAATAATCGATATTTCTAATTGATTTTATATTTAATTTTAATAATAGTGGAAAAATTCGATTTCAGAATTCGATGTGGTGCACATCTGACAAAACAGTTGCAAATGCTCGTTTGTTCCGTCGTTGTATAGGATAATATAAAAGAAAGATAGAAAAAAAAAGTCATTTGATTGAAAACGGAGTGCAATAGAAACATTGGTTAAAACAAAAATGATTATTTTATATTTTTTATCGAGTTGTGTGAGATTTTGTGTTGAGATGGAATGAATCGATTTCTGTAGTTTTGTGTTGAGTTAGTTGATGTATGTTGATTAGAAGCTGATTGGATGGCGGGCGGGCGGGCGGATTATTATTGGAGTAATATATTATCGACCTTCTCAGATTTTATGATTGGATTTGCACTGTATTTTGGTGAATTATAATTTCTCTATTGATTTTCTATTTGACATTGATTGGTTGGCGATCATTATGTTACTTTATTTTTACAATATCAATCAATAATTTGTTTTTTTATATTGGACGAATTTTTCAAAAAGCTACGTTGAAAATTCGTGTTAAATATCCAAAAAAATTCATTTTGTCAAAAGATCAAGTAAACAGTGTGCAGATTTCCCTAATTGATTTATATGGCCACATAATCTATCAGCGCTGAAATGTTCTCAATGATTTATGAATTTTTTGGAATAATAAATCCTTCAATCATTAAAAAAAATTTAGACGTCTTTATTTTTTCACTTGCACTTTTATCACTTCTCTGAAGGATATTGATTTTTACATTTTGAATATTTAATTAGTTCTTAATTCAATTTTTTTCATTTTAATGTTTTTAGTGTAAATCAAACAATATCAACATGTGATATTAAAATATTCCATTTATTAATTTGCAAGGAATGACACATCCTAATAACATCTAACATCTTCACTAGTGATTTATAATACTTTTTAATAATCAACATAAATATCTTAAATTTTAATTGAAGAAATGGCATTTTAATACATTTTTAAATATTGTATATTTTTGTCGGGTCACGGAGCTGTTTCGAATATTATATGCAAAATTTACAGATAATAAAAGGATTTTATTTCATTAATTGATTTTATCAATTCTTTGCCATTTCCCTTTCATTTTTCTACTTCTTTCACTTACCCTTGCTTTATAGAATTCTGAAGTAACATACCCTTTATATCTTTTTCCCCACTCCTTTTGTTCACTCAATTAATTATTTAATTTTATTATTTAGGCATCCTCAACAAAAAATGTACTAGGGGGCGGGGGCATTTGCTTCCCCCAAATAAATTATAGATTATCAAATTGGTGGGTTACAGGTATTGTAAATCTTTACCTCCTCGTGCTGTTTCCAGCGTAACCCAAAATACAATTTATAGCTGACCACTTGATACCCGTTGAGCAATCAACGTTGGTACTGTATCAAGGGTTTGGGCACTAGCAAAAAGTGAGCATGCTTAGCATACTATAATTGTCTAGCACCCACTGGGGTTCACGGACTGCCGATAGAAGGCCTATGTCCGATTTCTTTTCGTCCCCTTGAATATATATATCTGCATACACTCACTATTCCATACCCATCCATATACACACATATACACATACATGCCTATCTATACATATATTTATATATGCCAATCGGGTGAGAAACTCAAAAAGTACCGATAAGGAAACACTCATAACCATTTTATTTAGACAAATCAAACAACTTATAGAGTCCTGGTTGGTTCGGTTGAGGTAGTCTCTGCCCCAATGGGATGGAGAGTCAATTGAGCCTGACTGGCCTGCCTTATCCTTGCTCGTGCTGCTTTTCCCGGCCGGATCTTCTTTTTCGAGGGCTTCGGCACGCTTTCCTTCCGTTGGTGAACCAGTTCGCTCATAGGTCGGATCTTAGAAATGACCACCCGATCAAGGTCTTGTTGATATATCTTGACCTCCAGTTCCCTCACCCTTAAGCGGAGGGCCCGCAACTCAACCTGATCTTGAGCGCTCTGAAGTTGTAGTTGGGTAATCAACTTCATCCTCTTCTTCATCTCCGCTGGTGGGAACCACGTGCACTCCAAGTTCCGACAGTGGGCCTTGACTCGTGTCCACTTAGTGCGGTATTCATCTACCTGTCGTTGTGCCTGTTCCCTATCGGCTCGCATTTCTTCCAAGAGTTTCTGCACTAAACGAAGATAAGATCAATGATTTTTACATCGACATCGAGGGTCGAGCATTAATATGGGCATTAAGACCACAAGAAGGTAATTCCCCAACTTTCAATTTACACCCTTTCTCTATATCAAAACAAAACTCCATAATTTTGTAATATAGAGTACACCCCAAACTCACCAGTGTGTTGAAAATTAGATTTCCAGGAATTAACATTTTTATTATATGATAGATAGATAGATAATAAGAAAACCAGATATTCCAACACGGTACCTATATCAAAAAGGGCAAGCAAACTCGCAATGATATTTAACGTTTCAGTTTTTTATTCCGACAACACAAAAAGTGCCAAATTTTTTATTAATAAATTTTCAGCCTTGCTTACAACTCTTCACAAAAATCCAACAAAACAGAAATAGTCGAATAGTAAACAACATAAAGTATAATTCTAAATTTTTAATGTCTTAAAAATGAGATGGATAAAAATTTTGATGGTTAACATCATAACAGTTAAACTACAAGCTTATGATTGTCAAGTTTTACATTTTCAGAAATGGGAAAATGGAAAACGTAGCGGGTGTACATACGAACAACCATTACAACAATGTTAAGAATGAAACACAGGTCAGCACCAAATGTTTAGTGTTGATTTCGAGGATTCTGTCCATCCTCCGATCCCGCGCTCTCCTGGGTCAAGCGGGTGGACGTTCGCGTGCGTCCGCATTTCCTCGGTCGTCCTGGTCCTCGTTGAGGCCGCCTTGGATATTTTAGTCCCCGTTGAAGAGCCGCAGTCCGTTTCGGGTGACATTGAGCTCGAGCATAGCCGTCACAGTCTTCTATTTCGCCAGCCAGGATCGCTTGCTCGAGCTGGTGCAATCGGTCTATTGCCCCGGTCACTTCGTCAAAGGCATCGATCAAGGCTAACGACGCGCAGTTGATGTAAGGCTCCACCTTCGGGATCACGGGGATCACATTCTGATAGGTCCAGTCATGGATCTTGTACCAGATCCATCTGGACCGTAGCCGGGCGATTTCTGCGTCCTCTCTCAACCGGACGGCTTCGTCTGCTCCCTCGCTGATAATTTCGAGGCTCGAGTTGACTGATGAGGGGCCGGCCTGCATCTTCATTGACCTAGTGTTGGGCATGACTATAATGATAAGAGAAAATATTAACATATTTCATAGTTGACCTTCGTTCTCCCATTTGGGCTCATATTAACCAAGGACGTTCAAACCAATATATTATATTCCCACCCCAAGTATGACCGCATCAATCTCACGGGCGATGTCCTTCATGATTCGGATGGGTTTAAGTTGTAAATTAATTACTAGATTTTTGATTTTCCAACTGAACTCGAGGGGATTTATTCGGGAATTAGAAGTTTGAGAGTTCGTCCAAATACCATGGTTAAACTAACTAAACTTATACAGGTGATCTAAGTACTACCAGGTTCCAATTTAACCAATTAAGAGTTGATAAATTAAACTAAATTAAACTTAGTAAATGAATTTACGAAAATTTCTATCTAAACAATTTCCTTTTTCTTTTCTCTTAAACTACTATTGTTTAAGTTATCCAAAATTATTAAATTATCAATTTAATATTTATTTATTATTCAAAATTAATTTATTTATGAAAGATTCAGCGAACTATGCTACTAAGATCCACCACGGGAAGGTTATTGTTACGCGCCGCTAATATCTTCGGCCCCTAGCAATTCCTATCCGTGTGGGTTGTAAGTAGCTTTGACTTCAACATCATTCGGGCAAGTATTTTCTTTCCTACCTTTAACATTGTTTAATTTCAGGGATTGGAATCTTGTTGGCGATTATATTCTGTCAGATTTAATCGGATAGTTTATCTCCTCATCGTATTATTTTATGAGCTAGGTGGTAAGAAATTTTGTCCAAACTTTGAACTAAATAATCTATGGTTTATAATATAAAATAATTATTAAACACTTTTATCTATGGTTCGTAATATGAAATAATTATTAAAATGCTTTTATCAATACTTTTACTTGCATTAAAGTAATCTATAAACTTATGTAATTAAACATCATACAATATTGTTTATATACTATTTCCGAACTATGATTTTAGATCTTAGATTAAGTAGTTGGATCCTGTAAAACCCAAAAAAAAAAGAAGAGGGATCCCCGGTCCTTCTTGTCTGGTATGGATTGACTACTGGGGTAACCTGGGTTAGATTCGCGTGGGTGTGATAAATTTTACCCGGAAACAGAGGTCCTATCGACATAGTCAACAGCGATTGGCGCATTTGGGAGAGCGTATGCGTCGCCCATTTGGTCAACCAGAGTTGGTTTGATGAGAGCAACCCTGAGTTTGCAGGGTTGTTACTATTAATAGAAATGGTATTATTGGTCCAATTTTTACAATACAAAAAAAATCAATAGTGTTGGGGTTTTTCAAATTTATCTATTTATAGTAGTATAAATAATCGATAAATTGGTTTGGAAAAATTATATAGGATGGTATTAGATTAATGATGGTATTAAGGTAAAATTAAATTAACAATCTAATTGATTTATTATTGGTATCCTTTAAAAAAAAAAATTAATTAATAACGCCTTGACCAGGGTAGTGATAATAATAGTGGTAATGATAGGAGTGGGAATGTTAACTGTAATATTGGGGATATTAATGATGATCATCCTAATAATAATATTAATAATAACAGTGATAGTGGCTACAATAGTAAACATAGTAATAATAATAATGATAATACTTATAATAATACTAATGATAAGAATAATACCAGTAATAATGATAAATAATAATAATAATAATAATAATAATAATAATAATAATAATATTAGTACAAATAACGATAATAATAATATTACTGATGATGATAATAATAATAACCATAATGATAATAATACTAATAATATTACCAAGAATGACCATAACGACAATGATTATGATAATAATAATGATATTGATAATAATATTAACTATGATAATGCTAATAATAATACTAGTAACGAGGATAATAATAATAATAATAATAATAATAATAATAATAATAATAATAATAGTAACAAGAACAATAATAATAATAACAATCATAATAATAATAAGAATAATAATAATAATAATAATAATAATAATGGTAATGATAATATTGATACTAACAATAACAATAAGGTAAATTGTAATAATAGCAAGCGTAAGTTTATAGTATTATAAGATTTACGGAAAGTTATGGGGGTTATTAAAGTAGAAGAGTAACAAAAAAAAATAATTTTAAAGATTTTACCGAAGGTCGCTTTCTATGTATATAACGGTAAATACAAACGTTTTCGAAGTAATTTTAGTTTATGATAATTAAACATTACATTAAATAAAATTATGAATAATAATAGCAGAATTCATTAATATACTGAATAATAGTTTGTGCAATTAACCGACTACGAGAGTTCTGTATAAATTTGAGTCTGGGACAGTTCCCGTTTAGATGATCCTAGTGTTGTATTTCTTATATACAGTTAAGTGTTTATTTTTGGTGTGTAAATTAACGAAAAAGTCGATTTAATTAAAATTTTCCTACTTTCCCGACCCAACTGGATACGGTATGGTAGGCCTTACTGTAGTATGTTCCCCGCGATTACTTGCCCGCATTTTAGTTCGTCCGCATAGTCCCTGCGACTATGCCAACTACCTGGATGGATTTATACGCCCTACTCATGGTTAAACACCAATAGTTCGTGGCGACCTTCCGGTTAAAAAATGAATTTTAGTGCATGTGGGGTCGAGGACCCGTATCGTGCATGTCAAATAATTATTGGAGACAAGGCTGATCAGCGTAGCGTACTTATAGACGACGCTGATCACTCTTGTTAAAAATAGTTATATCATAATAAAAGGTGACAAAAATTAAAATCATTATAATTTATCATAAACGAATAATAATTACACAATAAATATACCATCCTTACTTTCAATATGGTTCGAAGGTTTCGACAAGAAAATTTTTGGCATACAAAAATATCTGAATTGTGACGAAAATGCGTCGGTATATATACCTATTTTGTACACGTGTATGTATTGATGCATTAAAACAAACTCGAATTCTTTTTATTCCAGAAGTTTCTATTTTGTAATTTTGATATTTTTAATGGAAATTTTAGTGCTATAATTTTTGTTTTTATTTTTAAATTTTTATTTTCTAATTATTTTTCATTAATTTTACGTCCATGATGGATTTGGAACGGTTCCAGAACATTCTATTTTACTTTTAATTTAATTTTTATTTTTAACTGATATTTTACGAATTTCTTTTTAAGAAATTTTATTTTTAATACTAATTTATTTATTTTTCTAAATTTATTGTTTAAGGTAGTTTTTATGATGGTCATCGCCATTTTTATAGAATGTTCTGGGTTTTTCTGGAATTTTTTGCTATTTTTACCATCTTTTAAGTTACTCGAGTTTGCTTTTTGTAATTCTATGTTTATTTGGCTATTTTTGGGTTAAATTTTATATAACTTCTTGCTTCTGTATGAATTTTATTTAATTTCTGTGTTTTAGGTTTTGTTGTTTTTCCTTTAATTACTATTGTTTATTTGGTGTGGTTTTTAATATTTAACTATACTTTTTGCTTTTTGTATGCTGTGTACCTACACATTTCGGTCACAATTAGAACTTTGGGTCTAGAAGTCAGTTCTAGCCCAACATAAAACACTCGGGGGCCCATAAAATTGCGACCCGCAATTTAAGTCAGAAGATGAATAATATTATTTTCAGAATACTTGCACTATATTACAAGTGCCTACATGCAAATTGGGTCCACGAGCTACAGGGTCGTGACCTCAATACCCACATACATAAAAATGCTACTATTACACTACATTTTACAGATGGGTTGAAAGATGAAGAAAAAGAACGACCGAGGTCGGTCCACATAAAAATAAAATTATCATGCTCAGGAATCAATGTTATCAGTCATACTCAGTCTCAGTCTTTGAAATCACAATTGTTCGATCAGGATGATTTATCGTTTATAATGTCGTGAAATGTTTTTACTGTCAAGGTGTCACACTAATAGAATTCTGTTGTTCGGGCTCTCGTCTCGATGACGGCCCTGGTTTCAATGTTTGGGGAAGATTTGAAGTATCTTGGTTGGTTCGTTGTTTGGAGTAGCTGTTCTTCCATTGGGATATGAATACTTCTTGATTGTTCTTTTAGTTTGAGGGTTTTGTTTCTTTCTTTGCTGGACTTGGGTTTGAGTGCAATCAGGCTCAGTACGGTGATGTTTATCATTAGGCTCGCCGCTAATAGGATCAATATAGTGAGAGATTCAGACTCTCTCGGTTCTATTACTCTGGGTTTGTTTATCATTTCTCTCAATTGGGTTGTATCTGTAATTTCTGATTTTCGGGTTGTTGACTTTGTTTTCTTCCGAGGTGACAGCTTTCTTTATTTTCTCTAGGGTTTTAATCATCTTCTCGGAGTTCATTGGTTTTTGTTTATGGTAGTTAGGATTTCTCTTCTCATTTTCTTTCAAGGTTTTCGTAACATCATTTTAATGCTGGGTTCATCTTTGATGTGGAAATTATTTTTACTCTCATTCCTCTAAAGATTTCACTACTATTTCGCCAATGCTTGCAACTCCATTGGCGGCTGTTGTTACCTGTTGTTTAATTCCTCAATATTATTACCATATTCTCATTGTGGAGGATCCTGTGGGGTTTCTTTCTTCGATTTCTGACTTTGACATTGTTTGGCTAAGCTTGCTATCTGGGTTATGATAGCTTTCATTCTTGTGCTAAGATTGTTTTGATTATACTGAGCCCTTTGGCACTATCCGTCAAACTTTCAGTGTGTTGGTGACATTGCGAACATTGCAACTTGTTTGTTCGCATTCCCATTGGGTATTTTTCGACAGATTGATTTACAAAGCTTACTACATGTGCTACTCTTCTCTTCGGTTATAGGGTATTCTTTCGGGCATTTTAATCGTTGATTCTTCAGCTTGTAGGATTCTTGGCATGTCATTATAATTATCATCACGGTTAGGCTTCCTCATCCTTTAAATATACATATACGTTAATAATAGTTACTTGGCTTTCATTTACAATTTAATTTACAAGGTTAATTTTGTCTCATTTTATTGTGGAGCCACCGACCAATCCCTTAATTTTACGGGAGGTTCAGGTGCTCGTCTTTTACTTCAACTCGTCATTTCTTAGACTTCGAGTTGCGTTGCCACCAACTGTCTCTTTAATTCTGGTATTTCTTGCAATTGCTTCTCTTTACTTTCCATTTCTCTGCTTGATGGTTATTGCCGCCTGCAATGTTTGCATGCTTCGTCGTTTTT
>CAUHTR010001138.1:0-88456 GCA_959609185.1 Schmidtea polychroa
CAATCTCGATTCATTAACTGAGGGAAAGCAATCGAAGTTTTCATTTGATACTTTGCTTTTCCAAAGAGCCAGTTTCTGATTAAATGATTTCAATTTTGATGTTAAGGAATAATGTTTTCCACTTTCCCCTAAAGACTTAAATTCAGAGAATTTAATTTATCAAATAAATCTGAAAGATACTGAATAAAGCCACCAGTTATCATCATTAAGCGAAAAATCTAAATTTGTAGTCGGAATCCATTTCGTCACATAATTGAGCAAAAAGACGGGATTGAAGGGGCCTAGATTTTATCCATTTTACTACCTAGACTGCTTGATTCAAAACAATTTGCAAATTTTCGGGCAGTGTTTGGCTACAAACGCATCTCGATGAATCACGCTGCAAATCCAGTGTTATAGCTGGCAACCAAAGCCTTTTCACTGACCTTTAAAAAGTTCTGAAATTGGCTACTTGCTTATTTTGCTGTGCCACAAGACCATTTAAATAATCAACTGGCCGGTCCTTTACGGAAATACTGCACTAGAAAAAGGAAGAAGTGACTGTGAAAAATGAAGAAATTGAAATCCATATGCGAACTTTCAAGCGGACAAAATAACCAATTCGAACGACACTATCATCAACCGGAGCATTAAAATATCAAGAACGACCAACAAGAATTGGTCCAACTATTTCTGAATCAAAGACTTGATCTAAATCTGCATTATAAGCACTGCTGACATAAATTAACTTCCATTCCTAACCTTCTTCTAATCTTTCAAGACACTCGAATGTAACTTTAAATATAAATTTGGAAGAAATTTGGCCGGATTTTCCAGAACTTCAAACTTTTTTTCGGAGGTTATTTATCGGTGATATTTTATTCGAGAATTGTGGTATCAACCGGCCGAAATAATTTACTAAGCCTATAAAACTTTCAACTTCTTTTTTGTTGGATGGCACTGATATATCTTGTATTTTATTGACCAGCTTTTTGTCCGGTTGGATGCTTCGGCTTGAAATACTGAATCCGAGGAACATTATTTCGTCGACATATTCGATTGATTTCTCCTTGTTTATTGTAATCTTTTTTTCTTTTAATCTTTGCTTTACCGCCTCTAATCGTTTTTTTTAGAGCCTCGTCATTCTCTCCAAAGACTAATATATCGTCTTGATAGATTAAAATGCCTTTTATATCGGCTAGTATGTCTTCCATTGTTCTCTGGAATATAGAAGATGAGTTCTTCATACCCATTTGTAGGCGGTTGACGTAGAATAGACCTTTCGAGGTATTTATGATGGAAAGTTGCCTTGCATTATTGTCTAGTTCGATTTGCCAATATGCCGATTTCAGATCTATCTTTGCGAATCTTTTTGCATTTTTCATACGGGCAAAAATAGTCTCAATATTTGGCAGAGGATACGTTTCAGTAAGGGTTGGCAATCCCGTGCTATATTTTCAATCCCGGGATTTCGGGATTGCCATTTCCTAATCCCGGGATCCCGGGATTAGTCCCGGGATTTTTAAATACATGTTCTTGAAATATATTAACATAGTATTTTAACCAAATTAATAGAAAAAGAAAGAGATTAATTTTGTTAAAATAATATGTTGATATATTTCAAGAACATGTATTTAAAAAAAATGACACATTCAAAAATAAGTTTATAAAAAATAGTTTATTAGATTATAAAGAAAATAAATGTTTTTATAATATTATATTTATACATATTAATATTATACATATTAATATTAACCATATTCTTTGTTATTTTTAAAATAACTTTTAAGAAAGCATAGTGCATCCAAAGTTTCATCGCCCATACGACTTCTTATTTTCGTTGCAAGAAAGGCACGTTCGGACTCTACACTGGTTGGTTTGATTGTCATTAGAAAATTTTTACGCTCTTTGCAAAAAATCACCAAGTGTTCCTCCATTTTCAAACAATACCATTTCCTTTTGAATTTTCGCTGACAGCATCTCACATCGAATTGGCATCCTCGGAAAATGTGCTTGTTTTATAGCTTTATTGAGCTCGTCTGCAATAGTTAAAGGTTGTTCAAGAGAAAAGGAAAGAGATTCAGATTGAGAATCAGAAGAATCTGAAACAATTTCGATAGGTGCCTCATTTGAAACAGAAGATTCAACTTCGGACTCATTAGCTGTTAGTGCTGTAGCTGGATTTGCAGCATCTAATTTTTCGAGTAACTCAACTATTATTTTTCGACATTTTACGGCAGATGGAACTGTTACGAGCGCTATTTCAGATTCGGACGGAACGTTTGTCCTACCATTATGTAAATACTGCAGTACACCACTGATATCTGTCCGCCTTTGTTGCATGCGAAGAATGAGAGCTGAATGCAATTTTTGACATATAACGTTATTAGAATCTTTAAGTTTTTTTAACATAAAAGTTATAGCAACATCGGCTGTGAACAGACTAGCATCCCGACGACAAAGGGCCTCGACTGTTGCTTTTACTGGTACTAGAGCACTAATGATAGAAGATATCATTTTAAGCTCATCATTAGATAAAGCAAATGATTCACCTTCAGGTAGACTTATGTCTATCAATGCCTTTTGAATACAATTTTTTAATAAATAGATACGTTCAAGCATTGACAAAAGGCTGTTCCACCTAGTCTTGCAATCTTTTATTAGAGTTATTTACTTCCCAAATTCAGCCGCAACATATTTCTGCAAGATATCGTTTTTTGTTGGCGATCGTCTGAACATTACTATCAATTTTCGTACCTTTTTGATCACTGGAGCGGAATTTATCTCAGTAACATCACTTTGGTTTCCTCCATGCCTATGACCAAAATCGAGATCAACCAATTCTTCGTTGTCAGAAAAAATTTCATCGTCGTTACTCTCCGAAAAATCGTGTTCTACTTCTGATTGTTCGTCTTCGTCGAATTGCTGATCTGTTTCTATATTTTGCTTTTGATATAGTACTTCAATTACGGCCAGTTGCACACCATGGGCAAAACATAATTGTTGATTTACAGGTAATAATCTCCCAACTTTTTTCATTACACTTGCTCCGTCAGTCATAATTCCAACGATATCTTTTTGCAAATCAAGTCCATATTTTGCGAGCTTTTGTTCTAGGAGCTCAATACATTTATCTGCAGGCATTGATCCTGTTATTCGAATTAAGCCTAAGCTCCAGAACTGACAATTTTGAGCATGTAAATTAATATTCATGTACCGACGGTTACGTAGTGATGTCCATTCATCAAACGATAAGGAAAATCTCTCACCAACACCGAATTGTGGGTTTTTTTTGCCATCTATTTCCGTAATTAATGACTTCTTAATTTTTTTGCTGTAATTTACAACTATTTTGCGCACTGTGTTGACTGTGGTAGGTAAACTTTTGAATCCTGTTGCTTTAAGGCCTGCACGTAAATCAGAAGAACGGCATATAACGTTAAATGAAATCCCATCAAGTGCGGTTAACTTGGTTAACGTTTTCGATTTTTTTGTTGGTGGTTCATCTGATGTGTTAGCCGAAGTAGTAGCTGTTGTGATGTTAATTTTATGGACGGAAAGTAGATGCGTATGGAGACCTTTCATTGACCCACCCCCAATTTTTAGAATTTTTTTGCAGTCGGTATACTTACACATCGCTGTCTGTCCTTTTTCTTCTCGTAAAAAATGTTTCCAAAGAGCAGAATTACTTTTCTTTTCATGGTCTATGTAAGAAGCCATTATATTTTTAAAAATTGTTGTTCAAATAGTGCGAATGATAATTTAATTAAATCTACACTTTAAAATAATCAAAAACAATAACACGTGAAAACAATTAATTTTAAAACAAAAAATTTTAAGAATATAATTACAAATTGATTATTGAAAAAAAAAGTTCCAAGATATTCGATTTTTAAAATTTATATATTTTAAGAATTTGAATGCAAAAAAAATTCCAAGTATTTTCTATATGACAAAATTCAAATCTCAACCGAAAAAATTTAAATTTGAAAATGTTCAACCAAAAACGATTGTTTTAAAGAATTTTTAAGGAAACTGTAAGGTATTTTTCCTTTTAGGCTTAAAAAGTCAAATCCCGGGATCAAGTGCTCGATCCCGGGATTTCGGGATGGCTAAAAATTGCGGGATCCCGGGATTCCGAACCCTAGTTTCAGTTTTACTCTTACGGTTTACGTGGACCTTGAAATCAACGCACATGCGCAATTCCCCATTGTCTTTCTTGATCCATACAACTGGTGAACAATTGGCAACTGGATCGCGACAAGGGGAGATTATACCCATTTCTTCTAGGCGTAGGAGCGCAGCGTTGACTCTGCTCTCTAATGCTAACGGTACTGGTCTGCAAAAGAAATTATTAGCATCTTTTAAGAATTCCATTTTTGCCTGTACACCTCGTATACTTGGAAGGAAGTTGCTCGATTTATTCTTTGCTGTTGCTGAATTGATGGTCATAGTATCTTCAATAATATCTTGTCCCAACAATCCATATGAAGTAACTTAGGCATTTCATAATGTAACTGTCGTAGGCTGTGAGTTTCATATTATGATGTTTTAGCTTCGGTTCACCCAAGTCTTTCCAAAGTTTCGACGAAATTATAGAGACATCTGCTCCCGTATCGATTTGCATCTGAATTTTGTTTGAGTTTATTAAGCAGCTTACCAATTCTTTGTGACATGAATTTACTGCACATATGGATCCTATGTCCAATTCTGTAGAGCTTTCTATAACGGAATTCACTTGCTTATTTTGTTTGTTCTGCACTGATAGGCATACAATTGCGAAGTGATTCGGTTTTGAACAGTTTGGGCATTTTTTCCCGAAAGCTGGCCATTTTCCTCGGGCGTGGTCTGACCCACAAAACTTGCATTTTGTTATTGATTTCTGCTCTCTTCTGATATAGTGTAGCTCCTTGTTGTCTTCTTCTGATTCTGCAGGTGTTACGTTCTTGTTGATGAAGCTTTTCAATTGCTCCATGTTTTGAACGAACTCTTTGATGTCGTCGACGCTTGGTTCCGAATGGCCTATCTTTTCCAACAAACGCTTTTTAGATTCACTGTCATGTAATCCTGCAATTAGTGACATTGTAATCATGTCTTCTGTCGGATCTGTTGATTCCTTTAGTTTTGAGAATTGACAGAATTCGGCTCCCTTTCTTAGTCTGAGAATGAAATCGCTGATTCCTTCTGCTTTAATGAGAAAAATTTATTTCTTTATGCTATCACTAGTCTTGTCTTTGGTTGTAAGAACGATTTTATAGTTCTTTCGATTTCTTCGTATTTGACTGTTTGAATATTTCTCGGGGACAGCATTGATATGACTTTGCCAAGGGCCTCGAACCCGCATACGGCAATGAAATTGTATGTTATTACATTCTGTTTATCCGAATCAACCCATTTGTTAATTCGAGTCATTGCACTGAATGTCATCATCCATGTTTGACATTGATCTGCATTTGTGAGATCTAATACTGGAAATCCTGCTCGTGACGCCATTGTTACAATTCTGAAAATGACCAAATTCAAATTTATATTTTCTTGTTTTTATCACAAATTAAAACAAGAATAATAATATTAATTCTTTAATATTATTACACAAATAAAACAAAATTTTAAATTAAAACATAAGTCGTTTGTGGTTTTTGTACTGAAGTTCAACTTTCATTTTAGAGATAAAAATATTTAAATTAAAAATAAAATTATTATAAATGTTTTTAAAATATTTTCAATTATTTATATGATAGATTGTTCACTTCTATGAATATTGGGTATTTTATACTTCATCCATGAATAATTTTGCATTATTATTGGAATATAATAATCTATTATTTATAAATTATATATCACACTTATTTATTTAATCTAATTTAATAAAAAACTCCTATTATTTATTAAATAAACATATAAAAAATTTTAAACAATTTAGAATTAATTTGTTAATAATTTATTATTTAAAATTTATTTTTAAATTTTTTGACAATAAATATTTATTGACATAAAAGTTAATAAAATCCAAAAATATAATCAATAATTTCAAAAGATTGCGATGTATTATTTATTTAAATCAAAATAATATATAGATTTATATATATAGATTAACTTACATTTTTTGAAAATAAAATAGCAAAATATGAATTTCATTAAAAATTTCTATTTTACTGAATAATTAAATTAAAATACTTATAGTATAAAAGAAGCTATAAATTAATATTTTTTAAAAAATTTCAAAATTTATTCGACGAAATTTATTTGAGTTAATTCAAGAGAAAAAACTTTCACAAAATAAATCTACTTGAATTTTATCTAATTTAATCTATTGAAACATTCTGACATTTTTATATCAAAATCCGCACTATCCGGATTCCAAAACAAACCCCAGCTGATGTTGAAATATTGCCAACATATGTACTGGAGATTCGTCGGTCTTTCGTGTAGACTGCAATACTGATTAAAGTGAATTTGAGCGTTTGTAAATAGGGTCAATTATTGTCACATTGTGCCGGGTGACTCGCCCGCCACTCACGAAAAAATAACACGTAAAAATTCCGAATGAAACTGCTTGTCAGGAGTTTGGTGAAAAATAAAATGTAAACATTTGTAAATCATTCCACGTGAAATAAGAAAAGAAATGGAGAAGTGAAAATCGAATTCAGTTAAACAAATGTTTTGTATTCCAACAACACCTAGTTGGTTAAAATAAAATTCCGTTGAGATTTAAGAGTAATAAAAAAACAAAACTTATACTTCATCATAATAAGTGTTGAAACATGAAATTTCATGTCAAATCAGGTTTTCAATTGACATTGTTTTAATTGTTATTCAACGCGATATTTTTCTGTTAAAACTCTAATAAATTTTAACTTTATTATGTGCATTTGTGTTGAATAAGTCTTTTTTTATACAAAAATATTTGATTATTCAAAACTTTAAATTACATCTACTTCGTGGTACATTATAGAGACATTATATAGAGACATTAGTACATTATATTTAATTTGTTAAAGACCAAAATATCCAAAACAGTAAGGTATTTTGAAAATATATGTAAATTTAGATCAAGATCATATAAAAAAATTAATATTTTGAATTTATATTTTCTATTGGAATAAATAAAAAATGTTTATAATTTATTATTTTTATTATATTCGTTTTATAATTACTAATTAAAAGTTCATTTTTTTTAATGTTTAGTAATTTTTATTTATTTTTTCAGTATAATTTGTTCAGTAAATGTAATTTAATTTGTAAAAGAATTAAAAATGTTTAGTAAAATAATATAAAAATACAAATATTTCAGAAAAAAATATGAATTATCTAATAAAATAAACAAATAATTTTAGTAAAAATTTCAAACATTTTCAGTAGAAAAATATTTAAGTATTATTTTTCAAAAAAAATCTCAAATGAATAAAGATGAAACTATAATATTAAATAACAACAAATACAGTTGTAAAAGTTTTTTACACTCATTTTTTAAAATAAAAATCTTTTATAATTTTTTAGATTATATTACTTTTATTATCATAATTTTATTATTATTATTATTATTATTATTATTATTATTATTATTATTATTATTATTATTATTATTATTATTATTATTATTATTATTATTATTATTATAATTATTATAATTATTATTATTATTATTATTATTATTATTATTATTATTATTATTATTATTATTATTATTTTTTAATTACAAAATAAATTTAAACTTTATTATTTTCATTTTTATAATTATAATTATTAAGATAATTAAAATGATTTAAATACAACGTAATTTTATATTAATAATTCATTAAAATTATATTTTAACCTTATTGTATTTCCAAAGTGTGAATTTATTACTAATATATTATTGTGAACTCAGTTGGAAAAATATGCCCACAGTTTCATTATTTGATATGGGAATGATAATTAAATGATAATCAAGATCTTCTCAAATTATAAATCACTAGCAAACGAAAACATAATCTATTCCGTGACAGAGAAGCAATGTTTCGAGGAAATAAGATGATATTTGAGAACTCTAAAGAAAAAAAAACATTTTCTTTTCAACTCGAAATTTATTAAAATTGCGTATTAAAAATTTGCATATTCGTTTTTTTTTGTGAAAATCGATATTTGATTAATTATTAATTAATTTTAATTAATATTTTTTCTTTTACTGTGGATTATGTTTACTTTCAAATTATTAATATTTGATGGATTGTCGATATTCGCGCAATAAAATTTGAAATGAAAAATTTATTTTCATAAACAATGGTATTATTTGTTTTAATCATTTTTTCGGACTTTTAATCAAATATTTCTCCGTGCATTGTATCAATCCAGATCAGAGGTTCTTAAAGTGGGGATTTTGGATATTCCCATATAAACTATTATTTTTACTCGATTATTTTTTTAGTATGTTTTGATAATTATAGTGATATAAATAATCTAAAAATTTTAAATTAAATATAAATTAAAGATATAAAAAATGTCGGTATTTATATTTGCCTTTCCGTCCCGTCTTAACTAGTCGTCTGGGTTGCCAAAAGTTTGCACCTTTAAAAATTTCAGAACCTAGTTCATATTTTATTTATTTTTCCTCAGTTTAGAGATATTTTGTCAAATTCAAAAATTGTCAATGATAGAGGAATGTAATGTAAGAAAATGGTAAATTGAGTAGAAAAAAAGACAACAGTAAATTGAGTAAAAATAAATTTTCCTTTTTATTTCTAACCATATATCATACAAAAGCATCAATATTTCCACCTATCTAAACCAGTGTTCTTCCGGGTCAAATGTACACTGATCAGTTATTGAAACTAGTTTTATTAGTGAACAGTTGCAACTTATTTATCATTATTTTTGCTTCATTAGCAATGTAAATTATACAAAAGTGGTACTTCAGTATAACAATGCCTAGCTCGCAAATCGAGAGAATGAAACAGGAAAACTAGAATTCTCTTCATTCATCCATTATGATGACCTCTTTTGTTTTATTTCCATCTGTTTTGTTATTTGATCTATTTTCTTTTAAATTGGTAAAAATTAAATTTTATAATTTTCTGCCTGAAATAATATATAAATATTATGTTTAAATTTAAAGTATAAAAAGAGGTTACAATTAAATTTTAATCATTTTATTATGATTTTTATTTCAAGAATCTCATTAATTTTTAAAAATAATTTATTTAAACCCTCTAAAAAATTAGATTAATTAATTTAATTAATTATTTTTAAATTAGTAAAAGAAATCCATCTAAATTATTTAATTTTGTTTTACCATTTCATTTGCAATTCTTCGTCTTATTGTCTGAAAATCTCTTTTATTCTCACGTTTTCAAATAACCAATCCAAAATTAATTAATATAAAATCTCATAATTAATAAACAAAAAAATTATTAAAACGAAACAAGTAATTTCTTTCTTTGAACGAAAAAAAAAGAAATCATCATTGTTTTAATCAATAGAATTTTACACTACCTAATCAGATAGAAAGCCTTTTGATCATTTTAATGATTTATTATGCTAGGTAGCTTAATAAATAATCATCATAATAAAACTTATTATTAATTATTATTGATAAATTATTTTATTTTTTATATTTTCACATTTATAATTAATATTTTATTAAATTACTAATTTGTAGACTTTATTTTAGAAAAGTAATAATAAAAATAAATGATAAAATAATTTATTATTCTTTAATAATAATTTAAACAATATATTTTAATTGTTTATTAAAAAAAATATTTTTTGTTTCAATGAAGTTGTTTAATTTAAAGAAAATAAATCGGACATAAATAAAATATTGCTTCATAAATTTTCTCTCATTGACAAGTCGATGTCGAATTGCGGTGTACTGGGGCACAATAAATAATAATTAATGTAAAAAAAATTTTTTTTAAAGAAAAAGCTTGGCTGCTTGTCACACAAAAGAAAATCACAATTCATTAAATAACGATTGATAAAGATGCATTAATCCGAATCGCTTATTAAGAAGATTTGTTAGCAACAAATTTGTATTTAAAAAGGAAACTCGGTTTGATAATTTCCGGCCCAACTCTCTCACTCTCTCTAGGGCTTATAATAAAAGTCTGAGAGAATTGAGTTTAATCATAACATCAAGAGGCTCGCATACTCTGTTCTCATAGAATCCATTTCCGTTGAATATCAGTTATTCTTTTCATTCCACATTAACGTCCACGTAATGTAAGAGAGATTTACATTTTCTGCTAGAATGAATTTTGCCTGCGTCTCACTATCATGTTACTGATTCTTTGATTGACATAATCTTCATTATCTTTGAGTCTTTGCTTTCTTTTTAATTATTCATGGAAAAAAACGCATTATTCCCATGACTTACAAATTATCGATTTTAAATTTTTTTATTAATTCTAAAAATAATCTGTTTTCTTCACAGTTATTAAAACAAATAAAATTTTTCATTTTGATTAATTTATAATAATTTCTAATTAATTAATATTATCTAAAAGTCAATTTTTGTTATAATAATAATAATAATAATAATAATAATAATAATAATAATAATAATAATAATAATAATAATAATAATAATAATAATAATAATAATAATAATAATAATAATAATAATAATAATAATAATAATAATAATAATAATAAGGAATTTTTAAAATCAAAATAATTTTATTTGAAAAAATTAAAAATTTACTTTCATGCTAAATACAAATAAAAAAAGATTGTTAAAAAAATATTTTCCTTTAATATTTATAAATTATAAAGACGACAGGTGGAAAAATGAAAATTCTCTCATCGACTTCTGTTTCGGATGGATGTATCTGAAATTTCGACAAATTTATGCTAATTTTCACATTAGCTTATTTAAATTAAAATTTTTATTACTATTCATATTAATTGGGAAATATTTTATTTTATTTAATTAAAATTACTTGTTTATTAAATCATTGGATTTGATTATTATTAATTATTAATTATTAATTAGTTCTATTTCAACAACAACAAAAATTACAGGAAAGTATTACTTTTTATGAAATAACAACATTATTCCATTTAAATCGGTGAAAATCTGAGCTGTTAACGGAAACATTTTAGTTGCTCCCTCGTAGATTTTGTTTGTAACAAATTCGAAAGTATTAAATTTCATTTTTTTGTTTATATAATACCCACGATTTATGCTTAGATTTAGATGATTAATAATTAGACTATTAGAGTTGAATAATAATAATTTATTATTATTATTATTATTTTTTTTTTTTTTTTATGGAAAAAATATTAAAATATTTATTTAGTTCCAGCAAAATAACGTTTCAAGCATTTCAGTGTATATATGTGTGTGAAAGGAAATTTAATTTATGACCTTGTTTGAACTTCGCTCCCTGTGACGTCATGGATAATTGAGATGTGTGCCAGGTAATTAAATAGAGTGTGCTTAGCATACACGACATCGTGCTTCTATTCTTTTATTCTTAGACAACTGTTAATGACTAAAATGTTGTGTGTATAAATTGAATAATAATTGTTTTAATTTATAAATATGAATTTAATTTTTTTCTCCAATTTTCTTTTTGGTGTAAATAATTGCCTTTATTAGATGTAAATAAATCCAATATTTATCCGAATAAGTAGCAGTTTAACGATGACAGAATAATCTCTTTTTAACAACAGATAAAGTCGAGTGTCGATTTAGAATATGTTTACAAAAATCTGACAACTGGCTATAATATTGTGGAGATTATTCTATGTGGAAATGAGATTCATTAACAGAGTCTCGGAGAATGAAAATTTTCATTGCAATTCGATCTCTATCTTATCTTTATTTCCTAATGACATTCAGTTTGAACTGATTGTGTGATCTGTTAGAGACTTACAGCATATTGAATCCTTGATCCAACTGATAACACTGAAAGATTTAGAATCTTATCTGAAAACAATATTGACAAGCAAATAAACCGAACATTTTACTGTAAAATGTGAATAAATAGATGAATATTTTTTTACTGATAAACTTTAACTGACTTTATTTGTAGATTTATATTTGGATTAAATCAAATTACATAGATTTTTTAATTTTCCATCCACAAGAGACCTATGTAAAGGCATTTAGGAGTCAGGATAAAAAAGAGGTTAATGGTTCCATTAATCTGCGTTTGAGAGGGAAAAGAATTTAAATTTATATTATTATTAATAATCGGAAGGACAGACTTTCTGACCAAATTCTTCGTGTTCTCGATAAGAATAAGAAATTCAACACAAAATCACAACTCTTCCGATTTTCACTGACAAAATAAAATATTTTGCTTGATATTAGAGACAGATGATACTAAGGAAAACCACCTCAAGCTGATCAAATCTAATTTAGTTTCGGAAAAAATTCCTCTAACTTTCACTTTCGTTTAATAGCTTGGCTGTTTTTTTTTCTTCGACAATTTTGGAAATTTTCCGATGCTTTTTTGTTTGATTTATAAGGCTCTCCTCGTCAATCACTCACAAATTAAATTATCAGTACACGAAGAACCGCAAAATAAAATTAAATAATTTTACCTTATCTTGATAGCCAGTCGTTCATATTTATTTTTTCACTTGTTATCTCCCTGCACTTTTCTACCCGAGAAATATTAATTTTCAATTATATATTTTTAATTAATTTTATACTACAATTCAATTTTTTAGCACTTGTTTTTGCATAACCATAAAAATAATATTTTATCAAATAATTTGTTTTAACTTAAAATTACATCACAGTTTATATTAAATTTACAAACTAATTTTTAAAATAGAAAATTTAATATCAGTTAATTTTTTTTATTTTCACTATTTATTGATAATAATAAACAATTAATAAAAATTTTGTTATCTTTACTGATCTATTGTCAATAATAATTATGAAAAATAATTAATTATTTATACTACTCGTTATCAAAACAGTAGTATCCTATAATTGCATGTTTAAATTGATAGGGTTGATTGAACAGACCGTAAATAACAATGAAATGTACCATTCAGACTGCTTTAGAAAATTTATTTTGTATTTATTGAAAACCTGGATTTTGCTAATTGTTTCTATTAGCTCTTTATCTGACTGCGTAAATGTTTAAGAGAGATAGACAAGCAATTTAGACTGTACAGAAATACGTGACAGGAAGCACTTCTTTTTTCAAGCACAAGCATATGAATGATATATACCAAATATAATATAATATAAATGATAGTTTAGAAACCAATGAAACGTATTTCAAAGTCTGACTCTAATAAATAAAGGTCCATAAAAACAAATTCCTAGTTCTACCAATTAGCTTAGGGTAAACAAAAAAGCCAGACGGAAATTTATAATAGAGAATAAAAATTTAAAGAGGATTTAGAATAAAAATATGTTGGAATATGGAAACTTGCTTAATGGCGAATTTAACACAAGGAAATTTAATTTCAATTCAATATTATCCTCTTACTATTTTTCTACAAACTACAAGACTTTTCTGTAAAAAATAACTCAATTCCCTTTTTGGGTCAACTTATATCCCAAAATTATTTTAATTTAGTTAATAAATTTTTAATTATTATTAAATTAATTCAATGTTTTTTAATATTCTCACCAAATTTTTTATTATTATTTTGTAAATAGATTTTGTCAATTGAAATAACATTTGAAAAAGGCAATGCTGAAAATTGAACAAAATAATAAAGGATTTTACTCTTCATTGAATTGTAATACGAAATGATTTTCTCTATTTATTTTCAGAATATTATCGAAAATTCAGCGTAATTATTAAACAAAAATAAATCCCACATTAAAACAAAACATACCCTTTCGAGCCAGTTTCTGTCTAATAAATGCATTTCATTGTTAATTAATAATAATTAAATTAAAAATCCCGATTTGTTTTTATTGCAATAAAACAATTTTATCTTTCTAGCTAGAATATTTTGCACAATTGAAACAATTTTTCATTAACTTAAATTAATTTTATTCGAAATCTTCGTATTGATTTTCTTTCTTAATCTTAATTAATGAAAAAAAAAATTAATGTAATTGCTATTTAAGAATTCCATTTTAATTTTTCAAAGTTTTCATTTTTTACCGAAAAAAACATCTGTGACTGTTCGTGCGTGTAACTACAATTATTGTATATATAACTTAAAGAATAAAAAGAAAAAAATGTTATTCTAGTCTATAAATTAATTGATTCATAATAATAATGAAATTTTATGAGAAAGCTTTTATTCATTAGTTAACTTGCTATCGAATTTTCAAATAATTCACAACTTTATTTTGTTTTAATTTATGAAAGAAAAATCCTTGAAAAAGAACTGTTTCAAACAAAATTTATCGATAAAAAAATGGAAATTATAGTTAACTTAGGGATTAATATTCATTTAATAAAATGGAAAAAATAATTTAGTTTTATTTTTCAAAATTAAAATTTTTTTTCATTGATATCTAATACAACTTCAAAAACCTGTGAAGAGCAAAAAATGGTGTATTCTTTAAATTATAATTCTACATCAAAAAAACAACTTGACAATGTTTTTCTTTAATTCAAAAGCAATATTTCTCACAACAAAAGAAGATTGTGTTTGATCTGGTCAGAAAATTGACAGCAATCATCTTTGATAACATTTTCAATTTTTCATTTGATAAAAATCCACTCCGGCTGACTGAAAGGCTTTCCTGAAACTATTTCAAAAGAAATCTCCAATAAATTTTCATGTCTTTGACAATTTCTTTTTCATGTTCGACTGTTCTCGTTCTTTGTCGCGTGGTTTTCTTGTCCGTTGTTGTTGTTTTATTTTTCGATATTTGTATCAGTGAGAAATTATAATTAATGAAAATAATTCTGCAATAATTATTCGGAAATCCTTTGATGTTGCATGCAATTAACACCGCTTCTAAAATATAACATGAAAAATAATTGTTTGCATAAGTTATTAAAAACTTTAAATTTTTATCAAAATAATAATAATAATAATTAAATATTCTAATTAAAAATTTTTTTTTAATCAGAAAAAAATTACATTTGAAGGAGAATTGACTAAATAATCCTCTTAAATAAATTAAAACCAATTTATTAAAACAAAAAAAACTATCTACTTGAATCTCATTTCACTTAGTATCAGTTAAGAAAAAGTTAATTTTTTTGTTTAAATAATGATCGAAAAAGATTTTTTAAAAAACTCTTTTTTTCTCTTGGCATAATATAATATCTGTTGTTTGAAATGAAAAAAAAACTGAAATTTCTATAAGGTTTCCGATTACAAGAGCTGATGAATACCTGGGTGACATAATCTAATTTAATATCACAAAAAATTTGACATCTTTCCGTTGAGTTAGGTCAAGCATCGTTTTAGTTGTCATGTCGAATGGTAAATAATTTGATAATTGTTGTCTCATTATTACAGCTGCCGTATCCAATTTCTGACAGAATTTCTGGTAAATATTTTATTAATTTTATTTTGAATAAGTGAGAAGGGATTTTATTTGAAAATTTTATATCGATTATATTTTATTAAATTAATTAATGGAATTTATAATTTTAATAAATGTTTTAATTGATAAAGAAAATCTATAGGATTCGGTGTGTATAACAATGTAGATAAACAAAAATATTTTCACATTAAACTGTGACAGTAAATCGTACCAGCAAATGCATTATACATTTCTCAATTGTGAAAAAAGGTTAAAATAAGTAGAACCAAAAGCTGTCAAAGTTGTAGTTGGTCTGTGCAATTAAATCAACCAAAATTAAGTAGTACTTTCTTTGAGAAACAAACTTTCAAAATCCTTCTCAGGTTGACCCATTAATTGAACCATGATTGGCGAATTATAGCGCGTATTCAGGAGGTTAAATATATAAGAATGCTGAACAACTGCATTACATAATACGATACTAGTGACCTAGTTGCTCCCCTATTTTTACAGTCCCGTGAATATTTATGTAATCAACTATATTGTACTTTGGAATACACTTGTAGTGTCAATACATTTTAATATATCAGTTTGCATAATTGATAACCAAGGAACCTTAGATCATATCAACGAGTTATGTTCGTAGCATTTCTATTTAAAATAGAGTAGGACAAGAATGAAGTTATAGAATTTCTCAGTAAAAAAAGTCTTGCACTTGTAAACACTGAGAAGTTCACATGAAATAGCTTGGAGAGTCAAATTGTTCAACATTAATCATTATTTAAATAATTAAATTTATTCACTAAAGTTTTTCTTGTGAAGAGGTTTTCAATAGTAAACTTAAATACTGTCGTGTTGGGTAAATAATTTCAATTTAGCAGTTCTCATTAGTTAATTTAAACAAAAATAACAGATAAACAAAATATTCAAGTATGACCATTTTTGTTATGAATTGTAAAATATCGTACTTCACAATATGAAGCAAGTTGCGCTGTTTACATAAATATCATATAATAAATAAAATAAATCCTTCATTTCAACTAAAAATATTTTCAATAATTCACTAATTTCGACTACTTTACTACTACTAATCAATAATAATTTATATTATTATATTCTTATTATTATTATTATTATTAGAACAGAATTTTTTGTAATTAACAATTTATTAAATTTTTATTTTTATTATTTTTTTGAAATTTTACATTAAATATGACAGATTCCTTATTTTCATCAAAAGGAAATAGTTATTTGTTTTATTTAATATTAGTCGAGATTTTTTGTGTTTAAAATTCGGATATGTGAAATTGTTTTAATTAAATGATTTGATACGATAAATGAGTTGAATATTGCCCGTGTTACAGATTTAATGACTGGCACTATGCTAGCTACTTGAAATCGCAATAACAATCTGGTTAGTTAGACATGGAAATTAATTTGAAATTAAATTACCTAATTCACTTTAATTTTCCTATTTCTTTTATATAGAATTTTAAATTAATTTTCGAGACATTTCATGTAGTGATAGTGAAATGATGTTAAGATTATTTTTCATTAAGTTTCAATTAAAATATATATATATATATATATATATATATATATATATATATATATATATATATATATATATATAAATTAATAAATATTCATTATTGTTATTTGATTAATTTTTTTCAGAAAAATATCAGAAATGCTAGTTAAAAAATTAAATTAAAATTATAATATTAAATATTCGTGATTTCACCTCCTACCCCTATATTTTCCTATTGCATATTGCTTTTGCTTTTAAACAAAATATATTAAAATAATTATTGCATTAAGCAATTTTATTTGTTTAAATATTTCGTTTTAAGCACATGTTAAAAATAATAATTGCTATTTCTTTTACAAATTATTTCAAGATTTTAAAGTTATAATGAAATGTCAGTATATATTCGACATGTGATAAAACATGAACTTCGACGAAAGAGGACGGCATCAAGATCCTTGTCAATAAATTGTTCGGTTACTGTAAGTAAGTTTTTTTTTGGAAAGACATTTAAATATCAAAATATAGGTGAGGTTAGAAGATTGTCAACCTTGAAGATATGCAAATTATTGAAAACTAATGTTTTCCGACACAATAACCTTAAATGGGGTGAATTTATAGAGGTTATTATGATTATTTTTTAGTAAAGGTGAACCGAAAATTACCTGGGAGCTTGTTATCGTCTAAGATCTTTGAATGTCTTTTAAACTTAGTCAAATGTTTTATATGATGGGGTGATTTACGTATAATTTATTTTTAAACAGTCAATGTATTTATTTGTACAGTTTGAAAATTTTAACTATTTTTACATAAAATTAATACCAATTAACATCAATGATTCTTGATTATTATTTATTAGTCTGTTTCATTTTGCAATAAAACTTACATTTAAGACGACATCAAACTCAGAAATCATTTTTCTTCCGCTCAACTTGTACCGCTCGTGAATGAAAGATAATTCCTTGTTAACATGACGCGTTGACTTGCTGATCGAGTCACCTACGATCCCATATACCTTTCGTATATTAAGAATGCTATCTATATAAGTGAGAGGTGTTTTTGCATCCTGAATGATCCGCATAATCATGAATCAAAAAATGATAGTTAGAACTCGATGTGAAAATCACATAGAATGTCAATTGTTTATAAATAAACCAAAATGTTTTCACGTGCAATTTCTTATACATTAGTCCTATACTCTAATAATAGTAAAATATGTAAAAATTGTCAATTCATTACACTAAATGTTGTCAGGAAATTTGTTAAAAATTCGTTTGATATAAACAAAAAAATAAAATTAATTTTAATGCTAATTTTACAGGAAATTTAATTTTGGGTATTTTTAAAAAGTACTCAAAAAACTTTTACAAATGATATATAAAGGCAATTAGTAAGATATGACCAGGGATCAATTTGAGGGTATACACTGGATAATACAGGGTGTTTCCACTTCCGGTTCTTATAAACGGGCGTATATCCGTTATTTTAATTGCACCGGATAAAGAGACTTTAATTAAGATATCCATAATATTAGATTTATAGAAATTTAAAATGAAAAATATATTTGAAGCATTTTCAAATGAATTAAAACAAGGAAAATTAGTAATCAAAGTAAAGTAAATGTTTTTAATAAAATATGTTATCAAATATTAAAATATTAATATTATTCAAATATTAGATCGACGAATGAAAACCTTTCCTCAAAGGTTTAAGCCCCATGACGTAAAAAATAAATAAAATTTATACTTTAACCCTCCCTGGAAAATGTTATTGCAGCTGCGAAGTTACCAATTCAGATCCACAATCAACTCAACGAACTCTCAGCTGATAAAGGTTTTTGCTTTCCTTTCGAAGTGAATATGGGAATTTAGCGACAGAAGCCTTGAAAATATCAATCCCTTTCGCAAAGTATTACCTATAAAAAAAGCTTTTCGTCAATGGCCGCAATGGAAACTAAAAATAGAAATCGTCTCATGTCGCTTGCAAACATTTTGCTTTTGTATGTTTCTGATATGTAGGTTATATATGGACAAGCTTTTAAATAAAAAACAAACTCAATCATCACATTAAAAAATTTGAATTCCAAGCTGTAGTTTTAAAATAAATATCTTCTTAGAAACGTGCTTTTAAACCTTATGTCTAATAAATGTTTTTTATATTTTTATTTCGTGACCCTCTTCATGTGATCTACGACCCTTAGTTTCAGAATTGTTACATTAGAAAATGATAAAGACTTTTATGAATTGACAGATTAAGGTAAGGCACTGGTTACAATCCGTGCCACTGAAATAAAATTAGAAATCTATATTAAGACAATTTTATTTGATTATAATATACACACTACATAAAAACTTCAATGCAAATGCCATGAAATGACATTTTCACGTGAATTCTATTGCTCGATTTCAGCCAAATATAAATGTTTACTTATTCACAATACGTACTAAAATTTCATAAATCGTCATTGGCGAAAAATCCTACCAAAATGTTTCCACGTACCATAGGTTGCCAACTGCTGTGTTGGACAATAAGTTATTGTTTGCTTATAATTTTTTTGATTCCTGAAAAAATGCCAATTCTTTGTTTATGTTTGTTTAAATACAGTTAACGTACATAAAAATGCAAGATATTACATATTATTACATCTTATGTCCCCCGATCGACATCTAACAGGATATTTCTTATGGTCGGGTCTTTAGAGCAATATGCTGTTGATCGTTGGATATAAGATTGGCAGTCTAAACACACCCTTACTAGTGATGTAAGGTATATTAAGTTAATAAATACTTTTTACATTATTTATTTTATATTTTATTTTTTTTAATAAAATATTGGTTTTATGTTCAATTTTAAATTTCTTATATTTTTTGAAACGGAAAGCGGGCCCTTTATAATTTTGTCTTGCGCCCCCGAATTCAGGGAAATAAGAAAAAGAAATCAAATTGAATCAAATGCTATAAATTAATTTAAACACTTTTTTAATATAATTTAGAATTCCAAAATTGTTTATACGCATTTGATTTTAAAATGTAATAAAATGTAAAATATTAATGTATTTGTATTAATAGTTCTAAATTATGATATGTATGATAGTATCAAAAGCAATTATCCAAGAATTGTTAATTAAAGAAAAGTTTAGTTATTATCAAAACCCTTCTGAAAACAAACATAATTGTAATTTTATATGAGGACCCTGCTGTGTTATTGAGATTAGCCTTTTCCTTTAGAATAATAATTACTGATAAAATTATTCATTGTAAAATAATTAAAATCTAAATAAAGCTCTTTCATAATTATTTTGGCCGATTTAGTTTTATAAATTCATTTCTGATATAAATTAACCATTTAATATGTTTAAACAAACGTGTCCCCGGACCTTGTCGCATAATCCGACTGATGCTCTCAAGTTTCGACTCGTTTGCACAATAAAACGAAGGATCACACTCACGTATTTCATTAATTTATATTGTCAACTAGTTTTAAAATTGACCACATCAAACTGAAATTTATTTTTTAATTTAAAATTTGTTTAAATCGACATATTTCATTTGAAAAATTATAAATAAAAAAGATTAAGAAAAAATAGATGTTGTGTTCTTTTTAACCTTTCTGTCAAAAATACCTTATTTGTAAAAAAGAAATATAATTATAATTAATTTATATTTAATTTATAACTTTTTTTTTAACTTATAATTATAATTAATTTATTATATTAGAAATTTACAACGACATTTCAATAAAATATAACTTTTATCATATGGGTTACCAGAATGAGAGTGGAAATGAAAAAAAAAACATTCTAAAAGAGTGCAAATAATGACGAACTTTTTAACTCTACCAAATGAAATTACACGCTATTTACCTCTGTGTTACGTAATCACAATTTCTGCACTATTTTCAGTGTCACGAAACCTGACCTCGACTGATAATTTACAATTGTAGCCTTTATGCAAATTTGATAATACGGTTTATCAAAACATGTTAATGTTTAACATTCCCTCCAAAAAATAATACTATTCAAAATATGCAAATTCTTGCTAATATATAAGTAAAAAAACAAAGTTTTAAATGGCTTATAATAGTTACAATTTGAGCTAAACAATAAGTGGAGGACTTAAAAAATCGTTTTACCGTTTGTGTAGTACGTTTTCCAAGTTTCTTATCCTTTCGGGAGAGAATTAGCACAGAGAGGAGAAACGATTTACTAGGACAAATACAATTTAAACAAAAATAAATATTTTAATTGCAGAGATTTGTATTTAAAAATTTTCTCAGTGTCCAATTGAAATATCAAAATGCCAACTTTTACAAGGTTTTTACAACATTTACCTCTCATAGAAATACAAGTTTTTACTTTTTTGTTTTTTTCAATTAAACAAATTAATATCCAATAAAATTAATTTAAAAACAGCACATATCGTTTTATTATTTTTAATCAAAGGGAATTATCTTAGTCAAAAAATCTCTTGAAAAGACAGCGCCGAAAATTTTTATTATTTATAAAATCAAATGTTGATTGACAGTCAAAATAAAAACAAAATTAAAGGAAATCAAAAAAATTATTTCTGATTATTCTGTAGAGCAGTGATGTGAAAAGTTTCCTATCCGGGCCATACTTTAGGGTTTCAGGAATTATAATTACATAAATAGTGAAATACTAATTTAAGAAATGACATATATTTCTGTAAATCAAATTTTAAAAATTACAAAAAATATGGTCGGTGAGCCAAGGGTTGTTCATCACTGTTTTAGAAAATTAGATTATTTCTATTTAGCCTATTTTATATCAAATTCAATTAGAGGGTATAGTTAAGATACTCGAAGACAAGAGCCATTTATGTATAATTAAATATTTTCCTTGAACAAAAAATAACACTTAAATTCTCTTAGATTCTCGTTTAAGAATATTTATGAATACACCAATACTTCACTTTGTGTAGCTTTTTTTACATTTATTTTCATCTTGGGTTTAAATTATTTCACATCGCGTTGCGTTTTGATTTGTAATTTTGCATTATTTTTATAATTCTCAGTAATTTGAAGGAAATATCGAAAAAATATTATTGTGAAACAATTAAAATTAAAATGTGATTGAAATCCAAATATCAAAATTCATGACAAATGCGGCTTCAATTTGTGTCGCTTCAGTTTGTGTAGCATTTTTGTAGAACCAATTATGGACGACAAGTGGAATTCATCTCAAAAAATAAATTTGTCAATTTTTCAAAATGATTTGTATCTTTTATCAAAAAATTAAATCTTTCACATTTCCTCATATTTATTACTACAACTATTAAAGATATTTACAGTTTAAATGAATATATATATATATATATATATATATATTAAATTAATTAAATTCTCAACTGCCAAAAACAATAAATTTTAAAAAATGCATGTAAATATTAATCTGACATTTTTTAATAAAATACCGCAACGTAATACAGTCGATTCTCGATATGCCACACTCAAAACCTATTTTGCTGGATAAATGAAGTCCTCAAAAAACTGAATCAAAAATTGAATTCAATTACTGTCACTCTTTATTTTTTATGGATTTTAAAAATATTTGAATTACTCCATGTGACACTTGTCGAGAAATTTTTTTGGACAAATTTCCGTATAAATAAGGGATCTTTTTTTTGTAGATCAGTTGTCATAATAATAAATGTTATTTCTTTCTATATATCAACATATGGATGTGTAATGAAAGACTAGTACATTTAAAAATATATAAAAAGCCACAATAATTTTTTTTTATTTTAAAAAAATATATTGTTTGCTATCAATTTCCAAAAAAATGCTGTAAAAAATAACTCATGTAATTAAAACAATTTTTAATAAATATAATGGAAAAGAAATCAGTGGTGAAATTGGAAAAAATATAAAAATATATATTAATATTCTTTACCTGTATCTTCCAAAGTTCCAATTAATGCTCCTCTTCCAAAATTTTCTTAAGCACCGAAAATACCCATAATTTATTTAGTCAATTTAATGAATAATATTTCCCATTCAAAACAATTTTGCTTTCCAAAATTCCTTAAAAACATGCGATTACTTTTTTAGACTGCCTAAGTCTATTTACAATAGATATAACTAGTTTATATTTGTGTTAATTGTATTTCGTTGAAAATGGCGCTTCAGGTGGGATGATTTCATGTTTAAATTTGTTAGATTTAGAGAACAAGTGGCTCATTGTAGTTGTTTCACTTCATCGTCAGACTACAACAATCCAAATTTTACATAACCTGTTGTACTTAAAATTTTTCCTTGTACTTTTCAAAGCAGGAAGATGATTCATTCTCATCAATTTTATCGCCGTTTCCTGTTTACTGGTTTTTATAAAATCACTTCTATCAGTTTTTAAGACTTAATTTTCAAAGGGAACCCCATATTCTTGAACTTTCGGAACCATAAAATTATATTTAGTATTATTTGCTAAAAGATATTTGGTTCTTTAACTCAAAATAATATCAAACCTTTCTTTACTAGTAACACTTTGACTAGGATGAATGTATGCGTGTTCAAATATTCTCAGAGTATCAATACAAGGTCTTGGAGTATCTCAGAAATATACATAACACTTATGAAGTAAAGTTTTATGAAGTAAAATATTTGACAGTATCGCATTCTACGAATTTAACTGGAAAAAAGAGTGTGTAAGTCCAATGAAACGGTATGAATTTAAAGCTGTCAAATACATGTGCACTTCCAATATTCTTATTGTAGAAGGTCGAGGGAATTCTGTATAAAAACAAGCAATTTTCAATAAACTAATAGTTTATGAAGCTCCATGAAAATTTACTACTACCACACAGATAATGTGCAGATAATACTTATTACAAACGTTTAAAAGAATAAACATCATCGAAAAGGGTAAAATTAAAATCTTCAATATAATTAAAGATATTGCAGAAATTCCCCAGCATCGACCTCAAGAACAGAGAAATATGTTCAATGGCGAATTTTCATTTCTCATTTCATCTATGACCAATAACTTTTGATTTTCTAAATGCATACATTCCTGTCTTTGAGGTTGACAAAATCTTTCTCTTGAATCAGTGGAGTACATGAAATACACATGATTCGACCCTGCATGTACAAATTCAGTCCTTTATTTCCCGTTGACTAAGCCTATACCCTATTAAAGTTATGTAAAAAAATGGCAAATCCCATACATTTGATAAAGGATAAGATGAAAATTCGTATAAAATTGGTCTAGTTTTAAAAGAAATTGAAATCCATCAACTGTGAAAAAGATAAAAGATTTTAAATAATAAATTCAAATAATCCAAAACAGTATAAAAATTTGTGAAATTTAAACTCAGAAAATACAATTCTGCGTTTAAATGATTCAAATTGCTACATAATTACTAAAATTTATTTAAAGATTAAATATTAAATTTTCAACCTCAGGCAAGATTATTTTCTAAAATTACTTGCTAATTATATTACTTAAAATATAATGTTTGGATGACATTATTCCAAATGAATAATTAACTTGAAAATTTCAAAATAATTTAATTTAATAATAAAAATGTAATTATAATATTGGCTTGGTTTCATACTTGCAAGCGAGAAAGAAATTTGTAGCTTAAGCGACTGTAAATTAAATATACAAGAACTTGCACGTTTTCTATCTCAAATTGCAATAAATTTATACATGTTGCACAATTATATTGAATTGGCAACTATATAAAGTACACGGCAGTATGAAACTTCGTTCCAAATTTACTGACTCAAATCACACACCTCAATTGATAAGATGACTGGAGGAATTTGGCATAATTACACACAGGATTTTTCCAATAAAAAATTATAAAACTATTTTTAGTAACATTGATAAAAATAAATAAATGAAATAATCAAGACACCTAGATTAAATTATTAGAAAAATGAATACACAATGATTATATAAGAAGCCAGCTTTTGATTATCTGGTTCGGGACTGACAGTAATATATGTAGTAAATATGCAGTTTATGACTCGACTAGCTTGTTCATGTGCAGGCAATGAATCTAGGAATAACAGCCAATTAGGGATCAGCTGCAATTTGGCCTATGATTGGACATTGATTTTTATAGTCTCAGGCGTTCTCAGCTTACGTGTGCACCTTTTTAGTGGACACGTTAAATTTGATAGGTGCTTTGTGGTGTTGATTCCTGTTTGGATACTGTATATAAGTAAGGTTAATTGTTGCTCTGAGACAAATGCAACACAATCTAATATTTAATTATGTTATGTTCAAATTGTTCAAACAATCAGGATACTTTGAAATTATGGATGGTCCATTTAGCTTCTTGTCACCCATTACCTCCTGAATGGCTTAGTGAAAAGGCTAAAGTATTAAATGATGATGAAAATCAGCGTCCGTATACAATTGTTACTGATTCCCGAAAAAGAAGACGACGTCCAACCACACCGAGGCCACTAAATACGTTCATGGTAATTAATTTTAACTTTTATTTTAATTTATATATATTATATATTTTAAAGAAATTTGTGTTAAATATAAAATTTATTTTAAATTAAATATCAAAAAATAAGTTACACTTTTCTTTAAATACCTTTAAATGTAGTTGATGTCATTATCTATAATTTCATATAGTTTTTTATTTAATTTCACGAATTAAATTATTTTGATAATCAACATGTAACGCATCGTTTTAATATATCAATTAAATAAATGGCTATGCATGTCGATAAACAGCCAATAGTAGGCAGATAAGTATTAATAGTAGTATTTATATTTTAATTCTAATTTAGGCAATTTTATTGAAATTGCGAATGAGTGAAAATTATTTTTGGCTATTTTTTGTGTAGTAAATTAAAAATACTTTGTATTGTTATAATAAACTAAATTGCATATTTTTTAATAAATAATTTATGTTGATTTTATTTTCAATGCAAAATATTTTGAATTTAGTATTTACATTGTATTTGAAATAAGTTTTTAAGTAATAAAATTAACTTAATAATTATTAAAAATATCATAAAATTAATTTATATAACTGAGACTAAATTCTAATTAACATTCATTTGAAATAAATAGAGAAGTATAATTTAGTAATTCAAGAAGAAAAACTGCTTTAATTATCTGTGCTAAAGAGATGAATTAATTGTATTATTTCAATAAGAGAAGTTCCCCCTTTCCGTCAAATGCAAGACGCCTGAGTTACTCTTACTACTAACAATCATGAATAATTCACCTATTTAGAATTGCTTACACATCAATAGTTCTAAATTGTGAATACCGCGCCTTTGTATATGCAATGCAACTATCAGAATCGACCTCAGCTTTTTTCAGCTCTATTTTAACAAAAGCCACCATCATCACATTACCATAATCCACCCCAGAAAATATTTCCACTCTATCTCATAAATAATCGCTCATTGAAGCCACCTGCCACACCAAATTCAAAAAAATATTTCACTTACGATCTTATATTTCCATTCTCATTACCATCCTCATCGTTAGTGTATACATGGTTGATTGGAAACTTGTTCAATTCGCTTCTAATTAGTGTTGAAGAATAGTGGATACAAGTCACGCTATTGAAAAATGTTTTAGATGATCATTGCCCATCACCCTATCTCTCTAACGAAGTGACTGTGATTATCTAATCTCTTTTCCAAAAACTGGCCGGATATTGAGAAGTCCACATAGCCGTCAAGATAACGAATTCACCACTACCCCTTATTTTTCTTTTCATGCGCTTAATCCCCAGAGGCGCATACAAACAAGGATCTCCCTGTTGGTTGTCAGTGTGTATAAGACTGTTCTTATGTAATTCAGCTGCAATAAATCTACCGTCCTGTCAATAATGTAATGATGAGCTAACACTTGATTTCCGCCTAGCCTAGTTCTGAGTGAAATTTTTCCCCTCGCAATTAATTGCAACAATGCGACACAATATTGGGTTGAAATTTCCCTTGAGAGTTCATTTAGTAGACGCGGGATTTGTCTTTAATTTTTGGCTAAAATGATTAATGGATTCATTAAAATGAGTTGCGTGCATACGAATGAGTGAAAAGAATACGGTGTCTGATTGTTTTCTCAAATTTGTTTGCATAAATGAGTTATTTCTCTGGGCTCATCGTTTTCATAGAGGGGAGGAGAGAATTATAAATAAATTGATTCTACTGTCAAATGCGAAGTAGATGTTTTTTCAAATATTTTGCGTGGATAGAAAGCAGTTTTTTTGTCAATTTAGCTGAATTGTGTGTGAAATAAATAATGAAGATAATACTTAATAATTAGGCTGGCGACATAATATAATTATCTTATTCAAATTGTGGTAGTTATGCCGGATCTCCATTGTGTTATGAGAAGCTTCTCTAATTCGCTTTGTTTTCTTTGTTTAAATAAACTCATGTTCTAAAATTAACAGTCATTAAATAATAATAATTTTTACATTTGTTAGACTAGATCGGTTTTAATTTTTGTTTTAATTTGATATTCAGATTTTCTCGAGGCATATCAGACGAAATATTTTGTCAGTGTTTCCAGATGCATCAAACTCCCAATTAAGCAAAGAGCTTGGGATTTTATGGAAGAAAGTCACAAATGAAATTAAATCCCTATATGAAGAAGAGGCAAAGCGGCTGGCTCAGTTACATGCTCTTGAATTTCCCGATTATAAATATCAACCAAAGAAACGAGTCCGAAGATTTGGAAGGGCAATTTATGATCGGCAGCCCTGTACAACTGAAAGATCAAATTCAACTAGTGCAACAGATGAAGAAAATGGTAAAGACAATAATAGTGTTCAAGACGGTAGAAGATCAAGTGATATTGAGAATCAGTACATAAGATATTCAGTTTTGGGTAAAAATATTGTAAAACGAGAATGTCAGTCCTTTAATAGTCCTTTAAAAAGTGACATTAAATTGGAAACACAAGAAAATGATTTTATCCAAGCAATGCCCAAACCTCTAAACGTGAGAATAACGAATTACAATGAAAACAGTATATTTTTACGACAACAGAGATTACCGTCAAGTAACACTATGTATTTACTTCCTTCAGAAAACCTAATAATTAGTAATGGGATTATGGGATCACAGGACTTGGGTGAGGATTATTGTAGAGAGTTGTATATAATTAATGATTTTTTCCCAGAAAATGTAAACATAGATGATGAAATTGATATAACAGGCAATATTTTTAGCAATGATTTAGATTTAGAGTGGTCTGAAATTGATGAAAATTACAAACAAGATTTACCAAATCTTAATTCATTATTTCAACACTAATATATTTGATTTATAAAATATTTAAATATTTTTATTAAACAGTCTTTTACATGTACATATAGTATTGGAACTCTTCTCTGACTTATAAGATGACAGAGATATTGTAATAAGATTAAATTGGTTATGTGTTGTTAGTGATTTTTTTTTATTTTACTATCATCTTGTAATAAATAACTTTTTACAGTCCGTTTTTGTAAGATTGGTTTTTTGCAGAAGAATTTAAATTTTTTTCGCCATGGAAATCGGAAATGAGAAAAAACTAAATGAAGCAACAAATTTTTGAAAAACGCAAGAAATACTTATTATCAAAAAGAAAATTATCTAAAGCATCAAGCCGGTATGAAAAATAAACTAATTAATCAGAAAATTTTAATGAAATGACGTCTAATGAAATTAAGATCTCCAAGGAATCCTTTTTCTGACATTTGATATGATTTCTATTGTACATTAAAATAAATCTTATTATTTGTGTTTTTGAGAAGTATTAAAATTAAATTTATAATGTTTTAATTAAAATTTATCATAAATAGTGTATTAGAAACATTAATCTTTGTTTAAAGTAAAATGAATAGAAACCGATGCGCTCTTTTTTAAAAATTTATTCAATTGCCAAAATTATATAATACTTAAATGAATAAATTATTTTATGTAAATCTTGGCAAATAATCCTTATGAATTAGAAACGCTTCACGAAATTTTTCACTAAATCTAATTTATACAAAAATTAATTTTGTATTATTTTGATATCAAGTTATTTTCATAAATAATATCTATTTTATATGATTAGATAGTTGTTAAAGTTGAACGTATAAATGTCTTTAATTGATAGTTATTTTTACGTTATTTATTTAATTAATATTAGTAAAAGCAGAATTTTATAAACGTCTCTTGAAAATCGTAATTTAAAATTTTATGTAAATGAATTTAACTGAATTTTATCGCACGACGCTAGAAATTAATATAATTCAAATATCTTTACCTCAGTGTTGAAATACAAATAAGGTTGCCAAAATTGCGTCGAAAAAGTTTTTTTTTGTTGTGGAAATTGGTGAGAGAATTAATAAAAAACATTTATATTTTCCCAATAAATTAGATAATGAAATAATAAAATTAATTTAGAGTTCAACTTTCATTGACTGCCTACTTCTTATTTAATTTTTAGTAGTTCTTAAACTGAAACAATTACATTAAAATATATAACGGTTGTTTATTCCTACTTCTTACCGATATTATAATACAATAAACTCCAGAGTTCACGAGTTTGATGTTCACAAACTGCTAGTCTCTAAACGATTGAACTGCCGGTAGTGTTGTCTGTTTTAACTTGGAACTCAGGTCAATTAGTTCTTGATGTTCACGTGCATAACCTATTTATTTTCTGGCTTTTATTGAAAATATAAACAAATTGTAAATTTGAATTAACTCACTGACCCGATCCGAAGAATAATCGTCAACCCGGAGTAACCGGGTCAAAATGACGATGTTAACATCCCTAAGTACTAAAAGGTAAAGCTGTATCATTAATTCAGTCATTTAGATTTCTTGACAGAAAAACAATTACTAAAATCGTCTTGATTTAAGTTGCGTACTTGAAAATTCGAACAACTAGTTTATTTGAACATGAAATGAGTTCCAACACAAATATCTTCATGAGCAATATCTGTCACGATAGTAAAAGTCTGGACCATGATTAAGATTATATACACTTGTTTTTGTTGCACAAAATCAATTAAAAATTAATTAATAGAATTCAAGATGAAAAATTGACATATTTGAGAAAAACTTTGAGAAAATGGCAACGGTTTAAACAAGTACATATTAAATGAATTTTACCTCACAAGGGGTCATTAGAAGGTTTAAACATAAAAATTAATTTAAATAAGATAAAATTGATTACATTAATACCGTATATACTCGGGTATAAATCGAGAAATTTACGTCAAATTTTCAAGTCAAAATAGCCACTTTGACTTATACACGAGTCAAAAAACGTACAAATTAATTTTTAATGAAATCATTAAATCTTTTTTTTATTTTTGTTACTTCGACTTATACACGGTTTTCCAATTTAGGACTTAAAAACTTCTTAAAATTTACTCGACTTATACGCGAGTATATACGGTAATTATTGCGATGGTTAATCGAATATAAAAAGATGATACAGAAGAAGGATTAGAAAATAGAATTGCGAAAATTAATGGGAAATATCGACTATAAAAGAGCTGCTGAATTTTATTCTCTTTGCCAAAAAGGCCGAAGAAAATTGAGTGAAAACTGTACATGATAGAAAGAAAGTGAAGTTAACGAACTATCGTTTTACAAACTGATTCCAACCGGGAATAATTATCTGAATTTGTTTTGTGGAAATTCAGTTGTTATATTATTTTGTTTATCTTCATTTGGTTTCGGCTATAGATCATTATTTTCTATTCAACACGAATTTTCATCGCTGCTTTTTTCAATAAATAAATTGTGAAGAAAAATAGATAACTGGTGTTATCTACTGGAGAGTTCCATTTTGATGTATGGTATAAATAAATTTTCAAATTTGTAGGTCTTATTAATTCATTGATGCACAGGAGGGGTCAGATTTAAAATGTATTCCTACTGAAACATTAAACAAATTCAATGCACGATAAAATTATGGCACATTTTTGTTTCATGAATGAAAAGGCAGAATAATTGAAATTTATTTCAAGAAATAATCATCATCATCATTTTGTCATCTTCAAATACTAAATACGAAAACCAATAATAATGTAATAGGTAATTAAAAGATTTCAATAAATTTGTTGCTGACTGAATATAAATTGTTTGGGATTGAGATTTAATCAACAATGCATCATACAATATTTTTTTCACATTATTTCACATAATTTTTTATACATAGCTTGAAAACGATTTAAATTTGTTTTCTCCTTTACAATTTTTCCATGATCAACAAAACAACTGAAACCTTTCAACCGACTAAGTTCCTAAACTCGATTGCACAGGTGACAAGAAGTCTCTCCAATATATGTTAAGTATCATCTTTTACATGTAAACTTATATAAGGAATCAGAAACTAAACCTGTTAGAATCTGAGATTTATTCCTAAACATAATTAACAAGTTTATGAATTTCAAAACTATTTTAAACATATTAGAATTCTCCAATGTTTTCAACTTACAATATTGTTTAGAATTTGTGGTCGACCTTTTAAAATGCATATATTTTCAGTCAGAAAGTAACTCAATTTTTTTTGAAATGATTCGTTTACAACAATTCCCAACTGTGCCTGCTATATTTTACTAGTTTGTTTTTCTAAATTATTTTTTTTTGTATTTTTTTTCATTTATAAACAAATCTGTAATACATATTATTATATTATACATATTATACATTTTTTAAATTAACATTTTCTGGTTTAGATAAATTCATTCGCTGTTTGATGCAATGCTTACATTTTTAAAAATTTTAATTATAAAAAACTATTATTTATTTATTTTATATTTTTAAGCATTAAAATAAATGAAATACTACTCGAATTTACTGAAGTGAAATTATTTTCAATAAATTATTTTTATAAAATTTAGTTGATTTAAACACGACTCGATTGATGTTAAAGAAACTGCAAGTTGTTTAAATCGATCATAATAATGGTTAATTATCACTCTGGTTGATGTAAAAAAGATGATAGAGAAATTGCATTTATCCATTCAATTAACTCTCATGAATTATTGAAATAACGTACTGATATACGCATTGCCGTGGCCATTAACAAATACTGCAACTACTACTTTGTTTCTTTGAGGAGCGAGAAGCTATAATTACTTTTCCTTAAATGAATATTTTACAAACAATTTGGTTTTAATTTACATATAAGAATTATTCGTAAGAAATTGTTTTAATTAAATAACCAAAATGTATTTTCTTTTGCAATTCGAGTAAATTTATTATTAATCATAATATAATAATAATAATAATAATAATAATAATAATAATAATAATAATAATAATAATAATAATAATAATAATAATAATAATTTTGATATTTAATTTACTTTTCTTATAATTTCAAAATTATTAATATAAAATAAATTTTTAACCATAAATTTAGGGATTTTTTAAATTTTTCTATGAAAATTGGCCAGATCATGTGAAAAAAGATGAAGAAACAACAAAGTAATTATAATAGATTAATAAAATAATATTATTAATTTTAATTCAAAAGTTGTTTAAAATAATGTTTTTGATGAATTTTTAGGCGCTTTCAAAATGTTTCTTTGGTTGAAATTATTTTTAACCAACACTTTTAGATGGTCATGACTCTTTCGATTAATTAATTTGTGAAAATTTACAAATAGAAAGATGAATAGAAAAACAAAATTTTGTTGTGGAATCTTTCAAGTTTTCTATATCAAATTCAATTATCCAACGGGGTTTATTCAGTATGAAACCAATTACAATTATTTTGAAAGCGTTGAAGAACTCTAGTAACATATGGTTATATGACTGTTTTTCAAGAATAAAATTAATAATATAAAGTTGAGTCAAAAGTTTTGTCTTGTAATTCGACTAATAACATAAAATAAGTTTCAAATCCGCGACACATTTAATGAATGAAGCACCACCATTGTCCTAATAGACCCAGGTTTTATCGAAAGCCATCAAACGAATCAAAAGGTTTTTTGATTACAATTAAAACAGTGAATTATTGACTTCCGTGAGCTTGTGTTACCCAACAACTTTCTAGGTACTAGTTGTTCCACTTGTTCACCAAGAGTATTCACACAGTCTTCTGAAAGTTTCTAATTTATGCATTGATTCATCTAGACGTGGCTCACTTGTCTGTACCGACACTGTACTAAAATCTTATCGATATTAAGTTAGGAGTCTCATAACATTTTCAAATCGTCAAATGCAAAATCGACTTAACTCGTTAAATTGTTGAATTGTTTTTATTTAACTCAATCAGAATAAGAACTCAACACCATAACTTTTTATTATTACTACAATTAACAATCGTTCAAATTTTCACCGATACAATTGACCTTTGCTTGACAATAGTGGCTTATGACTCTAAGGAAAACCACAACAGCAAATTATTATTTTTGTCACCTCAATGGTGACCATACCCGCATAAAGGGTAATGTCTCTTATCGTTGCAATTAGCTGATAAATTATTATATTTTAACTGGAGAATTCATTTGTTTTTAAGAATTTATTATCACATAATAAATTTTATTTTACTGCGACATAATTATTATCTACAGAGTTTCTTGTATTAAGTGTATAGGAAAGATGACAAATTTATTTTCAATAACGTTTATATATCAGCAATAATATTTATTGTATTTATTAAAAAATTGACTATGAATCAGTAAAGATATCGATGTTTCTTATATATCAAAATATCAAAAAAAGCATCGATATCTTTACTGATTCATAGTTAATTTTTTAAGAAATTTCTGAAAAAGTAATTATGCAAAAGTAAGGATTTCAAGATAAAATTATACATACAACAATATAAATATAATCATTGAATATAAGTTATAAAAAATTTATTCTTTCAATTTGAATGAGTAAAATTTGAAATGGCTTGACAAAGCCATAAAAATCATAATTTTCGTTTTAATTTGGCCTGGCTTACCACACCTGACTAGAATCACAAAATTTTAATTGTCGAAAATTAGCGAATTCAGATCAGCACTTGAATCTTTTTTCAAAGGAATTGTTATTGGCAGTCCTCCTTTAATAAGTCGAGGACATGAGATTCAATCTCAACGACTTTTCAATAATGATGGGATAATTGCTATGCAGTCTTCTTTTTGTAGATTTGGTTTTTGAAGTTCTTTAGTAACTTGATTTTTAGAATTACTTTTATCAGATTTTTCTATTTTAATTTTACGCTTGAGTGGGACTCAATCAGAGGACGGAAAACAATATTTATAATAAGAAAACTTTATTTTAATTATAAAAATTCCTATTTTTAACTTCTTACATAATATTTTAAATACTTTATAATCATTTTTAAAAAAAGAAATATCACTTGGGTGACTAAAAACGTTGAGACAAAACATTTTTCATGTAATATATTTTCATATAATACATTTTACATTAGTATAAATGCATAAATATCCTCTTAATATTTGTAATGTGGTATGGATGGCACATATCCTTAAAACATTTTGATCACCAACGTTGCTAAAACATCAATTGACACTTCTTCTGTATAGCGTGTTCTTGAGATCTTTATAAGAACCGATTCCATTATTTAAAAGTGCATTTTCACTGTTTTTGTCAGATTAATTTTTGTGCCGCCTACAATAGAATTTCATTTTTATAAGTGTTGGGTTTTAGATTATTTCAAGTCGGTTCTCTCTGACTCCTAGTGTTCTTTAAATCAAAACAATGAACGACCCAACGTATATTGAAACAACAGGTTCACAATTTATTATCACCACTTTACAATTACTAATCAAAGTTTTATACGATTCTCCGCTCGGCGTGGATGCTTTGCAAACAAATAATATTCACCTTTTAATCCTTTGGATTCTCTTGACCCACGTTTTCCTCGGTTTCTGTTCGATTTGATTCCTTTTTCACCTTTCCGTATTCCTAATTCTATTTCTTCTTTTCCCTACTTTCCCTAATTCGTTTCCGTCTTTTCCTACGCTCTGATTCTTCGAACCTTAGCTGAGGCAAAATGCCGATTTTCTCTGATTTTTCCTTTCCTTATATACTCCTCGAAATCAGGATGACAAATGGTTATTGCCGAGCCAATCTTTCGTTTGACATTTGCTCCTACGTATTTGCTTCGGCTGTCACCCATAATGGTCCAACGAATCCAGATAATTAATGGCCCTTCCGGTCTTCCTACGCGCGCTATCTTCTCCTTGCTCTTTTCCCATTAATCATTGTGTCAAGCTAATGGGCCCAAATCTTCCTTCTGTTTGCTTTTCTTCTTGTTTACCCAGCTCGGGTTTCCTTTATCTCTCGGGTTCTCCATTGGCTCGGGTTTCCCATTAGCTCGGGTTTTCCATTAGCTAATTAATTAATTAATTAACGTTTTCTGTTTTCATACATTTGAATGTTTTTCGACCCTTCCTAACCATTTTCTGAAAATCCCTAATCATCATCTTGTTGACCATTAGCTAATCTATACCTGTCCCGTTTTTCCCATTCGATTTCGATGATTTTACCATTTATTGATTTTTCTCGGATTTCCGGATTCTTGCCTTTCGTAATTGCTTTTGGCATTTTCTAATACTGTTTCCATCACACTTTCCTTTACTATTGATTCTGTGCGCGATCCCGCTTTTATTTGTCTTTTTTCTTCGCTTACTTTTTATTTGAATTATTATCCTAAATTTTATTTAAATTTTAATTTTAATTTACAGACCTCAACATAAGCTTGGTATAGATTTTTCCAATAAATTTGGTTTTGGTGTCACATTATACCATTAAGTCATTACAAGAATGATCTTTCTCACTCATGCTGCAAATCTCTAGTCAATTTCTTCAAATTCACGAGAATATTTTAATAATGACAATATAGAAAAATATGAAAAAATTTATCAGAAGGACCTCTTTTTTTGAAAATTTCTTCTGAAAATTTTCCTTGATAAGTCTACTTGGATCACAATCGGTTTTTTGTTAGCTACTTCGGATCACCATAATGTGCCGTGTTATAAGTAAATCTTGACCATACATTTTGAACGTCTAATTTCCTTTATCGGATATGCGACAACATTAAAAAAAGATTTCTTGAGGAGTTTGTCCATCTTCATATAGACTTGACAGCAGCTGCCATATCCATGAAGACTATTTCGCAATTACAAAGCTTTGGATGCAATAAATTACCATCATCTTTCAATTCCAAAATTTTTCGAAATCCTTTCTTCTCTTTGTGATCATCCAGTAAAATAAATGACATTTTAGTGTCAAAACGAAAATAAATAACAATAACTGGAATAATAATAAATCAATGAACATATAAGTGTTTTAGTCAGATTCAGACCAAAAATTTTAATCTAAGAGGAATTACAAATTTAGAAATCGATATTGCAATGTAAATTAGAGTATATAAATCACATATTGAGCCCAGGAAGCTCCAGCCAAATCCAAGCATTATATCCATAATATCAACCTTTGATTTTATAAAATAATTTTAAGGTGATTTTTTAAACCAATATTCTGTCTTATTTATTTATCTAAGAATTACCAAGTTGAGATTATTGAAATCTCAAAATCATTTGACTGCATATGAGGCATCCCAAGTCCTATGGTGCACAATTCTTAATTTTTAGATTGTTTACCTTTCACTCTCGGAGTTAATTTTGGGGTTTTGGACGAGATTCAGTTTCCAATTACGAACCTTCGTACATAACAATTCTACATCACAAATGACGTGTAGAACCTGAGATAAATCTTATGCGGTGGGTCTACAGATAGTTATTTTTCGAAGTTGTTAAAACAAATATTCTTTTTTATAGTTGATGATGGAACCCAAGATAATAAAGGTCAAAACATTTATTAATAAAAATGTACAAAAGCATAATTGATATGCACGGGAAAATATAGTAGCGAGCTACTATATGGTGCTGTGAGTTCACTAATGTATCATCTTTGTGATCTTGGCACAATCATCGAAACACTTTTTTTCTTTTTGTTGATGGAAGCCTCGATAATTTTTGTAGGTCTTCCGTGAACCCTTGATTACTCTTTCGATCATTTTGTCCTTGGTTGGTTGATATTCGTCGTATTTGAAGCCTAATTTTCTTAGGATTTAACACTAGTTCAACACTTTTTCAGCACAATCCTGTCACTTTATTCATTTTTACTAACGCTTCAGGAAGAAGTGTATTTAATAGGGTTGAGAGAAGACGGCAGCACTCAGAAATAAGCTTACTGAATTGATATTACCACATGGCTACTCTGTTAGTCATTTGAAAGTAAGAGGTATTACCATGGATGCTGATTTAGAAGAAGTTTCCATTTGCAGGAAGCACTCAATCCTAAATTAAGTCACAGTTAATATTTATCATTTTCAGACAGTGACTGATTTCAAAAATCCACCAAAATCTGAGCTTCGTGAACAAAAGATACGTTTAACGAAAACATGAATTATACATTTTAACTATTTATTACATGCACAGTATTAAAAATTTCAAAACTAGGAAACTTCACATTTATATTTATTGAAAGTAGTTAACATTAATGAGAATTTTAGAATAATCTTATAAATTAAGCGCAACTGTTAAAAAATCATCACAAATTTTAATAATTCTCTAATCCATATAAAATTTAATCGAAATTCATAAATATAAAACATAGTAATTGTTCTAATATCCACCTCCTTTAATATTAGAAATATAAAGAACAATCGAATCAGGAGTTATTTCATAGTCTTCAACTGTTTTCTGATTATCCAAATATTCTCCATTAAAAATAAATTGTACAGTTTCATAATCATATCCTTTTATATCAGTAAATTTCTTTTTTAGAGTACCAATTGTATCATTAGGAAAAATAATTACTGTAAATGACAGTGGATTTCGCTGAACTTATCTTGAATACAAATTTTCATTAACTTAAATATGCAATTATAATTTTAAAAATCCGTAAAGTACTAACGTCCGTGAGATATTTTTCAAATATGGCCTTGAGTTTCATTAATACAACATTATTAAAACAAATCAAATTTATTAAACTTAGTAAATATTAAATATTATGTTTTAAATGATTGATTTTCTACACGATTCGTAAAGTTTTGTGAGGCAGGTAGAAAATAAAAATTTAAATTTGAATCCAATAATTCAAAATTTAAAAGGTGCAAAGTAATATAACTCCAATATTATCTGAAAATAGACTGAGCAATCATAGAAAAGTTATTATATGTAGTTATGATATCATTCATCAAATTCTATAGGAAATCTATTTTCGAAAAATCCATTCTTATTCAAGTTACTACCCAAGGGAATGGGGTTTATATAAAATTTATAGAAAATGTAAAATGCGGCTAACTGCCATATAACATGCTTGTGGATTTTTCAACTGCTAAGAGTCAGAGAAAATATCTTTTGACAATTGATTTTACATCCCTTCATTTGTAGTTAACAGGTAAACTCGATCTTGTAATTTATCTCTGACAAGAAATTAAGAGAGGCTAGAAACCACAATGGTGGTGTGAATATGATAACTTTACAGAGTCTCATGGAATGTATTTCATTAAAAAATTAAGAATATTAACACTAAGACTTATGCCAAAGTTTGAATATAAAGGTCAACCATGTTCTGAATAAAATCAATCCATTTCTTTGTTAGTGTATGGTTACGTATGGGATAAATCTTTCACTTATAGATTCTTATCCGTCAACACTTTCATTATTTTTTATGCTTCTACATTTCCGGACCCGTGATTCGGCTCTTTCGGCTTAATGAGACTCTTCGGACGTATAGCGCTCAACTTCCTGGCAAAATTTCTCTATTTGATCCACTGCAAATAGTTTGTTAATATTAAATAAAAACCGCAGATGGCATTAATACTGCCATCTATAATAGCGATATAAAATGGTTACTAATATATTTTTGTTTTAATTGTTATGTAATAATAATAAACGTGACGAATTCTATTAATTGTGCCTATTGTCATCCTGAAACCAATATATTTCAAATTTACTCTTTCCTATCAATTTCATGATTTTTCTCCTGGTATTCTAAAGTTTATTTACTTTATTTGCAAAAATATTTGTTCACTGAAAATCTATCTATTTATCTATATTATTACAAATTTATTCGTTTCATGTAAAATTTATTCATGTGAAAAACTACAAAATATAAAAAAGTGACCATTTAATTTTTTAATGTAAAAGACGAAAGATTCTTTTCTGAGCTCCTCCTGAATTCAAGTTGCAATGTACAGTTATATATTTCATTTATTTTTAAACAAGGTTTTGCGAGGCCTTGTTATTTTATTGAGTGTAGGTCGCAATGAAAAAAGAATAAAAAATACTATATAGCGATAATTTACTATGGTAAATTATCGCTATACAAATATCGACAAAGAAAAATAAATGCAATAAAAAAGAAACTGAAAGCCATAATCTTACTCCAACGTTTCAATCAAATTCATTCAATTCATTCTATAATATTTATTCTATCATCCGTTATTTCTTTCAAACTGCAAAAGAAGATTCTCAAATTAATCTAAGAAAGTAAATTCGCCGAAATTAACGAAGGATTAACATTCGTTCCCTCTTTAAGGTTTTAGAATTTTTATTTAAATAAAGTTGTATTTTTAAATTGTTTGTTGGTTCATAAAACTAATTTATTTTAATAATACATTGGTGATCTAAATTATGTTTTTATTCGTTTTTATTCGATTGTTCATATAACTAATTTTATTTTAATAATAATTTCGTGATTTCGTTGTATTACTGTCTAAATTCTATTTTGTCTACTCATAGTCATAAAATCCCTACACAACACGCATCCCCAATTGTCCCGCCACATTTTTAACGGTGACTCTATCGGGCTCTCCAGATTTCCTCTCTACACACACACACACACACACACACACACACACACACACACTCACTAACACGAATATAATATAGGTTATATATTACACGTATAGAATATAATATCACCGAAATAACACACATAGAATATAATACACCGAAACCTCCGGCTATAATATAATAACTGGTATAACAATAGCCATAATAACTGGTGTCAGAAGCAAAGCAAACACAACACGACACTCGAATTCGACGTTTTTTTCAATCACGAAACCTTTCAGTATTGTTATTATAGAACTATAAAGGCTAGTGACACTGTTGCCCGAACACAGTAGGCCATATCCTTCAAATAAAGTATTTTTTTTTGCACTACAATCAATAAAAAACAGCAACAAATCAAATAATGGGATCAAATCCAACAAACCCAACAAATATTCCACAAATACCCAACAACTATGAAAAATACTCAAACATCGGAAAGCACCAATTACTACTACAACCCAAACACCAGCACAGAAAACACACATACCATTAATTCAATAATAAATCCAAAAACAAATATCCCCAACTATTTCACAGATGACAACGGAACACCGCAAAAATGGTTAGAATTCGCGAAACTAACCTTAACGCTATCTGGAGTCAAATCAACAAAATTCCTATGCTCCAACATAATAGCGGCACTACCAAGCAACAAATTAAACGAAATCGCCGATCAAATTGATAAAATATCAAAAGACGACGACCCTTTTACAAAACTGTGTAACATATTGACCAACAAAAACAAGGTCAACAGAAGGCAAATGCTAGAGTCATGCCTCAACAACACACAGTTAGGCCACTGATTTCCTACGACAATTAACACAAAAACTGGAGTATTTACAGCCAAACATAACAAACTTCGGTTCCAACGAAGTGGTGAAAGAATTCTTCATGCGCACTATGCCACCGGAAATCAGACTAATCCTAGCCGCTAGCAGCAACGCTGATGTCGAAACACTTGCTGACATAGCTGACAAAATAAACGAAGAAATCTATCCCACAATTTGTAGTACTCAAAACTACAATAGAAACAAAACAAACTACAACAACCAGACAAACAACAAAAATACCGAATCAAACGAAACAACAAACCAACTAATAAACACTTTGATTAGTAAATTCGACGAAATAATCGTCGAAAGCAGACAGATAGAAGCGGAACTAGACGAAATAAAAGAAAAATACAACAGGCAAAATTTCAATCCAAACGAAAACAGAGACCTATTCAACAGAAAACAATTTCAACACAAACCAACTATCAAATAATCACAACAGACAAACTATGATCGACCATCTGACGGAAACAACAGACAGAACTACAGCCACAGACAATCCCCAAACGGCCACTACAGAAACCGGTCAAACTCCTCAAACCAATACAACAATTACCGAAACAACAGCCCAGAAAGGGATTCAAGAAATGATTTCCTAAACAAAAACCACTGCTACTTTCATAACAAATTTGGCGACAAAGTATACAAATGCGTAAAACCCTGCGACTATCATAAAACAGAGCAGGAAAACTAAAAAAGTCACTAATGATAGCACCCACATTAGGTGACAAAAACAATACATTTTGGGTGCACACAAATAACACAGAATTTCTAATAGACACCGGTTCGGTGATCTCATTACTGCCACATTACATGGATAAAAATACAAAAACTGCAGATAAACCGTTAACAGCAGCCAACGGAATAAGCATCAAAACATTCGGACAACAAACACTAAATCTGAATATGAACAAAAAAAACTACAACTGGACATTCACAATAGCTGACGTTCAACAAGCAATAATAAGAGCAGATTTCCTAACAAAATACAACCTCCTAGTGGATTGCAAAAACAAACAAATATTAGAAAATACTAATACAGCAACATCACAATACATCACCAGCAACAGAGAGAAACCAAAAATTGACATAGGCGTAGTAACCTTAAACACAAAAAACAAAACTAATCTAGAAAAAATTACATAAGAAATCAACAAAATCCTAGAACGATACAAAGAACTAATGGAACCAGTCCACTTTGACGACAAATCAGAACAAACTACCGAACACGCAATACTGACAAATGAAAATCCAGTACATGCAAAAGTAAGACCACTAGATCCCAAAAAAATAGAAATCACAAAAAACATTTTCAACGAACTATTGAAAAACAACATAGTCAGACATTCAAACTCTGAATGGTCTTCAGCACTGATGCTAAAACAAAAGCTAATGGCGAATGGAGAACTTGTGGTGATTACAGACTACTGAACAAAATAACAAAGCCAGACAGCTACCCATTACCGATAATAAAAGACATAATAAACCGAATAAACAGCGCCAAATACTTTTCAAAAATTGATCTACAAAAAGCATATCATCAGATCCCCCCATCAGAAAAGAAGATGTAAAAAAACCAGCAATAACAACACCAATAGAAATGTTCGATTACAATAGAATGCCTTTCGGTCTACGAAATGCCGCAGCCACATTCCAACGATTCATGGACCAAACAATGAAAAACAATAAAAACACAATCCCTTATCTGGACGACATCCTAATAACAAACCCAGACAAAGAAACACACCTAAAAGACGTCGAAAAAGTATTCGAAACGCTGAACAAAGCAAAATTGAAAATAAATACACAAAAATGTGAATTTATGAAAACAGAAATAAACTTCCTTGGTCACACACTAAACGACAAAGGAACACAACCAATCGAAAATAAAATAAACAACATAAAAAATTACAAACTGTGAACGAGCTACAAGAGAATTGAGAAGATTTCTAGGAATGGTAAACTTTTACCATTCTTACATCCCAAACTGCAGCAAAATACTAGCCCCACTAAATGACATTATCAAAACAAAACGAAATGTCACAATAAACTGGACACAACAGACAACCAATACTTTCGAGAAAGCCAAAGAAAGTATGTCAACGGCAACATTACTTGGTTACCCAGATCCAGAGTTAGACTACCAACTAACAACAGACTGTTCAGGTTTTGCTATGGGCGCAACAATTTTCCAAGAAAACAAATACGGCAAACAACCACTAGGATTCTTCTCTAAAAAGCTAAAGTCACACCAAACAAGATACTCAACATTCGACAGAGAACTCCTAGCAATACACGAAGCAATCAAACACTTCCAACATTTACTCGAATGACGAAACTTCAAAATATTCACAGATCACAAACCGCTAACTAACGCAATCGAAATGAAGAATCCCTCACCAAGGCAGATTAGACAAATCAACTCCATTTCACAATTCAACTGCACAATAAACTACGTAGCGGGAAAATCAAACATAGCAGCTGACGCTCTATCAAGAAACGAAAGTGACATAAACTCATTGGAATTCAAAGAGATAATCGAATTGGATCAAATTAAATCCAAACTAAACGAAACAATTAACAAACTCCCCACTAAACACAGTTTGAAACTACAAGAACTCAACTAGCAGAAAACTTTTATGAGGTTGTGGCTGTAATTTGGGAATTATATGAACAAGTGTAGACACCAGAGTTGCCTTCTGTATGTAATTTCACTTTTCTTTGTAACCTTTTCTTTAGGAATGATGTACTAAGGGAAATAAATTGCACTGCAAAGTAAAAGTTTGAGTCTTGATCAGTTAGCTATAAAAATAGATGTACTTTGTCTTTATTCAAGAAAAACTGGATCATATTGTAGAAGAAAGCAATAGGTCTTAGTGTGAAAAAAATCAGGGAAATAAGATTTTCTAATAGAAAAACGAATTCATNTACTTTTTTACGGCGAACAACGAGGAGTTGAAATTAGCTGTATCAAAATTTATTAGTTTTTTTGATGAGGTATCAGAAGCAGAACTCCTCCTAGAGATACCAAGGTTGAGAAAACATTTAAAAGCACCTAATGTTACAGTGTCTGATTTGGTCCGTAGACTTTTTGAAATTCATCGTGGAATTAGATTTTACAGAATCCCTTCCAAATCTTATCGTCGTACTAAAGTTATTTATGACAATTTGCGTATCTGTTGCTTCGTGCGAGAGCTTTAATAAATTAAAATTAATCAAAAGCTACTTACGGTCAACAATGAACAATGCGAGGCTAACCAACCTTCCAATGTTAACTATCGAACACGAGGCAACACAAAGTATTAATTTTGAAGATTTGATTTCCGAGTTTGGAGATACCAAAGCTGGGGAAAATAGATTATAATACTTGAAATATTTTTAAATTAAAAGTTTTTGCAAGTTTCTTCTATATATGTTTATGATACTTGATTGATAGTTCTGTAATTTTTTGGTTTGTCAATGTTTAATTAAATTGTTGTATTAAAATAATGCTTCACGGTTATCTGATGTTTTTCTTTTACATAATTTTTATTTTAAACGTTTTTGAGAAGTGAAAATGGAACAATAGCACTTATTCACGTTGAATTTAAAAAAAAGAAAAATACTATTTGTAAGTTTTTTTGATGAAACCAAAAAAAGGTGAGAAATTTAGTATTACTTTAGACGAATGGGTAAGTTCTCGACAACAACGTTATATGAACATAAATGTACGTGATAAAATGGATAAAGTATTGAACCTAGGATTGGTGAGAATTATTAGATCATGCAACTCGGCAAAGGTTCACCTGAGTGTGGCTGACCATCTAAAGTTTTTTCATCTGTCCTTCGAAAGAGACATTGTAGCTATCAGCAACGACGTGGCTAGCGTTATGGTTAAATACGATAAAAATGTCCGGCAGAAGTCCAATTATATTTAAAGCCTGGTCTCCACCTTGCTGTTTCTAATACATTTTATTTCAAAAAATCAAAAAATAACAGCCAAAATTTCGATACTGAAGCTGAAGAAGACACTGACGATAGCGATAATAGTGAAAATGAGGAATTTGATAAAGATGATGAAGCTTATTCTTTGTTTGATGATGATGCCGAATCTGAAGTTTCCGAAATAGTCAATCTAGCCGAGTTATTAAATGAAGTTCGTGTTATTGTGAAATTTTTCAAACGTTCAACAGTTCGTAATGAAATTTTGCAACAAAAAAATTGTAATGAACTTGGTCATTAACTACATCTAAAACTTGATGTGAAACATAGATGGAATTCAATTCATCCTATGTCAAAGACGTTTTTAAGATATATTTATTAAGATATATTTATTAAGATATATTTATTAATATATTATATTAAGATATAAAAGTAGGGCACCGCTAGCACAAAGACATAAATAGTAGGGTAATGTGTGGAGACAGGAACAAAGAGCTATTACGTAATCGACGATGTCACAAAGGAAATTACGTCACACCCCCGGGGAGGGGGTGTTTTTTATTTTTTTAATTTTTTTAAAAATTTTTAAAATTTTTTTTTAAAATTACGTAAAAAAGACATATTACACAACAAAGGACCATTACATAACAAAGGGATATTACATAACAAATACATATTACATAACAAATACATATTACACAACAAAAGACTATTACACAACAAAGACATGTTATTTGACAAAGAGATATTACATAACAAAGGAAAACATTTAAACAAAAACATTTTAACAAAGACACATGACTCATCATACTTTTTTAATATATTACGTTGCGGTATTTTAAAATTTAAATATATTTTAAAAACTTATTTTGACGCTTAAGTTGACAAAATAAAATTATTGCACATACTTTGCATTATCATATATAATCTATCCGACAAGATATTCTGTCCCCCTAAGGGTAATGGTCACAAAGGTAAAGGTACTGCTAAAACTTTAACATATTTAACAAAGACAAAATTATTGCACATGCTTTGCATAAATATTATTATTATTATTATTATTATTATTATTATTATTATTATTATTATTATTATTATTATTATTATTATTATTATTATTATTATTATTATTATTATTATTATTATTATTAGTATTAATATATATATATATACTCCGAGTTTATCCGACAAGATATTCTGTCCCCCTATTGGTACTGCTTGTAAGGGTATTGGTCGTAAGGGTACTGCTCACAAAGGAACTGTTAAAAATATTCAAGACAAAACTTTAACAAAGAAATTCTAAATATTATACTTTAAATATACACTCAAACTAAAATTTATTAACACATTCACATTCATCATCTCCACATTTCATAACATTTTCAACAACATGATCTATACAATCGCTATATACACGGGGTTCAGTATCCTTAAATTCCTCCATAGGTTCATCAATTTCTTGAATGCTTTCCTCATCATCTTGAGTGTTTTCTTCATCTGTTCCATCAAATCCCGAATCTTCACTCTCTGCTACCCAGTCTATATTTAATGCATTTGTAACAGATAATATATCCTCCATTTTCACACTAGATATTTCTGCTAATTTTTTCAATAAAAAGTTTATTACAAATTCTAAATATTAAATAATTCGATAATTAACTAATCATATTAACCTTTTTCTGTAGTCATTATTAGTATTTTAAAACTATAGTGTATATTTGTTTATAGAAAATAAGCGAAAACAAATATAACTAAATACATTTATTAAATACAACAACATTTATTAAAATATCTGTGAAAGTCTAGCAGACATAATTTTCCAAATTGAAGAATACACACCATTATTATCAACTTTATATCCTTGAATTGCAATTGTTATATACCAATTTTCGTTTTCTTTGAAGCTGATTTCATCAAAGGAATCATAAAATCTTACATATCGGTTGTTGAAAAATGCATGTTGATTACATGATAGATTCGTATTCAACCGTTTGAAAACCTCATCAATAGATTTAATATCTATCATTGAAAGTGAGCCGGATAAGAATTGAAATTAGGTAGGAATTAGCTTGATCGGTAACACCAATTTCATATTGATTTCTTCTTTTAAAAAATACATTTTGTAGTTGTGGAACATTTGAACAGGTTGTACAAGTTCTGGAACAACTTTTGGTTTTTCATTGCTTGAAATTTTCTTTGTCATCGTGAATTATGATTAAAATGAAATGGCACAGGGTTTTTATACCTATGACTATTGTTTATCATCCAATCAGATTGCAGCATGTCTTTGTTTTAATTGCATTGATATTGCATTGACACATGTTTCATATTATTAAAATTATTATTATTATTATTATTATTATTATTATTATTATTATTATTATTATTATTATTATTATTATTATTATTATTATTATTATTATTATTATTATTATTATTATTATTATTATTATTATTATTATTATTATTATTATTATTAATATTATTATTATTATTATTATTATTATTATTATTATTATTAATATTATTATTATTATTATTATTATTATTATTATTATTATTATTATTATTATCATTATGATTAGTAATAAATTTACTCGAATTGCAAAAGAAAATACATTTTGGTTATTTAATTAAAACAATTTCTTACGAATAATTCTTATATGTAAATTAAAACCAAATTATTTCTATTACTAAAAAGACAAAACAAAAAATGGTTAAACATAAAAATTTATTTGGATAAAATTTGACAAAAATGATAATTACGAAGTGTCTTTACCAAAGACCAATCGACATGTCTCTGGTAGCGGAAATTGCAACAGCTACATCCCATAATGCAAGGGTATTCTACTTCTACTTCCTTCATTGTTCTTCCAATCTTCAAATCCCAGAGAAATGTATTGATAATATCGAAAATCCAGATTCTGGTTTCATTGTAAATTAAGTCTGGGATGATTGCAACATCTCGATCTTTGAGAATATCATACATTTGCGGTAATAAAAATATAATCTTTCCAGTATTATTGCATGATATTCATCTGTAAATAATAATAATATGATAAATACAATTAATATTAAAATTTACCATAATGTTCATGTTCTTTCATGGCTGCTATAGCTGAACTTTGAATATTGTACATGGTTTAAAAATGATAACTAAACCCAAAACATTTTGTTATAAATAGTCATCAGCCAATTAGATTTTGACCAATCAGAATCATGCATTTCAAATGCATTTCAATTGCAATGATAAATAATTAATTAAGTGAATATAAAAAATCTAAAAATTCTTTTCCTTCAATTATTGATTTAATTTCAGAAATGATATTATCAACTATACATTTGTAATCAATAATTTTTATTCGAAGAATTACTATCTTACCGCTAGCGAATATATTTACACGCATAGGGTTATATTTTATATATCTCAAAGCTGGAAATAATTCTGGTTCGTAAAAGCATGGTATTAATTTAGCCAATTTATTTAAATTACAAGAAAAACCTATATCGGAAGTTACGGTTATCGATTGTATTTCTAAATCATAAACATTATATTCACTAGCTTTGATTATTTCCTTACACCCCATAATTCTACATTTACCAGTTTTGAAATATATTATCGGATATTTTTTACTTCTATTGATAAGTTGTTATGGTTTCCCCATTGGAAATACCATTTTTGATACATCAGCTTTTGCCCTGTAATTTATATTTGAAAGCAATTTAATGAAATAATTATAAGAACTCTGTTATATATATATATATATATATATATATATATATATATATATATATATATATATATATATATATATATATAGTTATTTTAAAACGGAGTTCATTTAAATTATCAATAAAAACAATAATTATATAGTTTAAATTTTAAAAACGGAATTACGAAATGATGCAGTATACCAAATCGTTGGTCCAATTGGTAGCAGAAAAACATTATTTGTTTGTAAAGTACTAAAATCAAATTTGTTCAAAACAAAATTCAACAATATTTATTGGCATAGGGTCGCCGATGAAGAACATGGATTGACGCAATCAAGTTTCTGTAAATTGAAAAACATGAAAATAGTAAAGGGTTTTGATAAAAACTGGTCAAGTTGTTTGAAGAAAGATGATGTCATTATTATCGATGATTTGTATCAAGAAGCGAATAAAGAAAAGGATTTTAATAATTTATTCACAAAAATCAGCAGACATGTTGGTGCAACAGTTATTTTCATAAAACAAAATCTATTTCATCAAGGTGGTGCACATCGAACACGTAATTTAAATGTACAATATTTAGTTATTTTCAAGAATCCTAGAGATGCAACTGTCATTGATTTTCTTGGACGACAAGCATACCCTAATAACCGTAATTTTCTTATCAATGCATTTCAAGATGCTACGAAAATACCTCATGGGTATATATTTCTCGATTTCACACAACAATGTCCTGATGATATACGGGTAAAAACAGATATTTTCAACCAAAAAGGTGCCATGGTTTATAAACAAAGTTCAAAACAAATTTGAAAACATATAAATAATGTTTTCAAAAACAAGGATATCGAGTAAAAAACAACCAAAATTTCCACCAACAACTAGTTATACTCCATCTAAAGAACTTATTACAGAAAATTTTCCTGCAATGAATCTTATTTCGAAAAATCCTAAACCTAAACCTAAAAGTAAAACCACTAAGAAAGTAAAAGTTGTTAAAAATCATCGGAGTTTCCCGTTTTTCAATTGTTAAAGGCACCAAGTATGAAAAGAAACAGTATTTTGCAATCATTTCCAAATTATGTTGTCGATGATTTACTCGATATTATACTTAAAGTAGTCAAAGGCAAGATTAAAATCAGTAAATCTAAAAAGCAATTATTGAGTAAACATAGGAAACCTTTGCTATCATTAGTAAATAATAAAAATCGTCAACAAATGAGAAAAATTATATATAAACAACAAGGGGGATTTATCGGTGTATTGATACCTTTAGCAATATCATTTTTAGGTGGAATAATAGGAAGTCGATCATAAACAATGGGTGCTAATCCTTCATTACCAGACATTAAATTTAATATTAAATCTTCTTGTTGTAATGGAGAAGATTTGGACGAACCCCGAAGACGAAGCCAGTTTTGGTGTAGTGGCAAAATTAAGGAAAAGAGTTCCGAATTCGAAAAAGGAAACCCAGAAGTGGTTATCAGACCAGCTTGCGTACAGTTTGAACAAACCAATGCAGAAACGATTCCCAACAAGAACATATAAAACATATGGAATAAATGATTTATGGCAAATGGATTTGATGGAGATGATACCCTATTCGAAAATTAACAATGGGTATAAATATATTTTAACATGTATTGATGTATTCAGTCGGTTTGCCCGAGCAATATCAGTCAAGGCAAAATCTGCAGATGAAATGTTCAAAGCTGATAATGATTTATTTAAAGATGGACATCCTAATAACTTGCAAACGGATTTAGGTATTATTATTATTATTATTATTATTATTATTATTATTATTATTATTATTATTATTATTATTATTATTATTATTATTATTATTATTATTATTATTATTATTATTATTATTATTATTATTATTATTATTATTATTATTATTATTATTATTATTATTATTATAGGTAAAGAATTCTACAACAGTAAAGTCAAGCAAATCCTCAATAAATTGAAAATAAACCATTACTCGGTACATTCTCAATACAAAGCTGCTCATGTTGAAAGATTTAACAGAACATTGAGAGATAGATTAAAGAAATTATTTGTGCATCAAGGTAATAAAAAATGGGTATTGGTTTTACCAAAAATAATAACCAGTTATAATCATTCATCACATTGAGGAATGAATGGATTAAGGCCGATTGATATCACTTCAAAAACATTCTATTCTACAAAACCTGTAAAAATTACAAAACCTAAATATAAAGTAGGTGACAATGGTAGAATTAGTAAAATTAGTGCATCACCATTTATTAAAAATTTCGATACGAATTGGAGTGATGAAGTCTTTGTAATTTCAAAAATAAATACTAAACAGAGTCCTGTAATGTATGTCATCAAAGACAATGATAATAATATTGTACAAGGGAAATTTTATGAGCAAGAATTATAAGTTATTCCTCCTCCAAAAGTATTTAGAATTCAAAAGATATTGAAAACTAAAAAGGTCGGCAAGGATAAACAATACTATGTCAAATGGCATGGTTATCAAAACCCATCATGGATATCAGAAAAGGACCTAGTAAAGTGAATTTTTATACTATTTTACCAAGCAATAGTTGCCCGCTTATTCATCCAGATAATCAAGCCAGTAAATTCATGGTCGATCTCCAGAATCCGATTTCTTTAAATGGTGACTGGGAAGTTGCACTGCAAGATTTTACATTCGTGTACAAAACATTCCCATTTTATAGTCAATGTAAGATTGATTTCAAAAGGAATGCTATGAAAACATGCGTGGTATCTTTATTATCAGTAATTATGATAAAACATATCATATTCCGAATCAAATATTAGATCCGCATTGCTATATGTTTTACAAGGATGGATTAAATATCAGTTGTGATTTTAAACGATTTACAATAACATTCGAAACTATTGAAGATGCCAAACGATTGTGTTGCAATATGTTGAAAAATGAAGTTATTGAAACAGAATACTTATTACGCTTTGATCTATTTGAAGCAAACAGTGTAATGAACGAAGAAATCAAAATATCAGTGTCGTATAATAATGAAGTTGAAGAATCATTCACCTTTGCTGACGAATTATATATTGATAAACTTGATGTGTTACTTAAATATTTAAAGTACAATTGTTCACACATATTTATAAGTTTGGACATTGTGAAAGATTTGTTATTTACCTTCAGTTTGAATGATGATATTTGCGAAGTTACATTTGATAAAAATTTGACAAATACACTTGGATTAGAGAAGCAACAATATCGGGAAAAAACGGCTGGTATACGTAAACCAAGAATACTTGAACATCATCAACAAATGTTCATAATATTATTGAGCCCATAATTGTTGGTGATTCCAGTGTTCCTCTATTGAAATCGGTGTGGATTGGAAAATATGAACATGATGAAGTTGTCAATATAAATATAGATAATCCCATGTATTTACCAATTTCAAGCTCATGTATAAACAATATAGAAATAAATATTCGTGACGATAGTGGAAAACCTATAAACTTCCCAAAAGACTCAAAAACTCATTTGACACTACATTTTCGTAAAGTAGATGGCTAATTCTGATATTATTAGTATGTATAGTGATAGCCAATCTGGCGGTGAATTACCATATTTTATTGGTAAACAGTACGGATCAGGTTGGTTAAAAACAATAGGGAGATTTGCACTTCCTATTCTTAAACGTATTGGTAGTTTTGGCATGAAAACTGCTAAAGACGTGATTATGAATGAACAGAAAATATTACCATCCCTAAAAACAAATGCTTTAGCTGAGTTAGGGAAGGTTCTACCTGGAGTTGCTGGTATGTTTCAAAAAGATACGCCTCCAACCCCAGCCCCAGCTCCAAAACGTAAAGGACATGGAATATCGCGTATAAACCAGACATTTTAATAAATAAATTAAATTTATATGTAAATAAATTAAAATCATGTAAAATTCAATTTTGTCTAAAGGTGGAATTTATAAAAGATGATGAGTTACAATCTTTTGTAATCTCGAATTCCGCCCGAGTGTGGAGAGATACATTCATTGACGAAGGTATTGCTCGTTTAAATGAAAAAATAATTAAAATTAATGAGAAAGGTAGTAATTGGACTATCAATAAAATCGATTACATAAGCTTTGTTCTGACTAAATTTGCTGAAATAAGTCGGTTAAGTGGCAGTAGTTTTATTGAAACCCCCAAATCTTCAAGAAACTTAAGCTGTCTCATTAATGTAGTTAATAATGACCACTTCTGCTTTTTGTATAGTTTCTTGTCAATTATTAAATATGATATTATAAATAGGCAATATAGAAATTGCCCTAATTCCTACAATCTTTCTGATATTAAATTTGATCCTAATGATATGCCGATGAAACTATCAAATATAAGTAAATTTGAACAACAAAATCCAGGTTATAGTATTAATGTTCTTACTTACAACGAAAAGGCTTTGATAGACATTTCTGATGAAGATGCAGTTATGAAGCATCCCTTTATTGATATAATATACAGGTGTAAGATAGTAGGAGCCATAACCATCAATTTATTATTAATTGAAAAGAATGATAATTATCATTATCTTGCAATCACAGACCTAAATAAATTCCTTAATTGTAGGAATAGTTCAATCACTCCTGTTAGGATTTGTTGTCAGTGGTGTCCTAGATGTTTAAACGGTTTTAGGAATGATTACGCTTTTAATAGACATAAGGGTCTTTATGATAAAAATCAGCTTGGTACTACCTTGTACACATTGCCTAAAAATAAATATTTAGAATTTACTGATTGGAGTAAAACAGTCAGTCATCCCTTTGTTATTTACGCCGACTTTGAGGCTATCTTACCTAAAGACACTCGCTACTTTCAACGTCATCTACCTATTTCTGCTGGTATGCTTTTTATTTATAATTTTACGGGCGTAAAAATTTATAAGTCGTTCACCGGTTCAGATTGTGTCGATCAATTTCTTACTGAAATTGAAATGATAGGGAAATATATTGTAACACCTATTATAAAAATTATCAAAAGAAAATGATAATTACAGATGAACAACAATTAATGTTTGAAAACAGCACATCATGTTATTTATGCAATAAGCCTTTAGTTAGTCCAGTTAGGGACCATGATCATTTTACCGGTCTATATCTTGGTGCCGCTTGTACAACTTGTAATCTGTCGAGGCAAATTAGACATACCCTTCCAGTAGTATTTCATAATTTAAAGGGTTATGATCTGCATCATATCTTGAAATTTGGCCTTTCAAAATATCATTCATGGAATATTAGCTGTATTCCTTTAACCAGCGAGAAATTCCTTAGTCTTTTTGCTAGGATTGACTCATTAACTGTTAAATTTATAGACTCATCAATTTGTCAGCGAGTCTTTAAATAATGCTGTCAAAACTTTATCATCTTTACCCTTGACCGAATCAGAATTTCAGGGTACAATAATAACTGCAAAGAGAATTTTTCCTTATGATGCCGCAACTTCATTAGAGGTTTTGCATAACACTCGTCAGTTACCTCCTATTTGGAAAGATGTGACTTCCGCTGAATATGAGACAGCTCAGAGAATTTGGCTTGAAACTTCATGTACTTCACTTTTTGATTACATGATGGACTTTAATTGAAAATATTTCGTAAATACATTTGCAGACTTCATTTTCTTGTTTAAATTGCAATTGTCTTTTTCGGTTTGCTGCACTCGATGGTTTATTTGTGGACATGATGGACTCTTAAATTAATTTATTTAAATTTATTCACAAGCAAAAGATGTAATTCTCATTTATTAACACTTAATAAAATAATTTACAATCATCATTATTAATTAAATGAGATACTGGCAATTGTTGCGTCAGACAATACATCAAACACCACTGAGATACGTTTCCTATAATATAAGAAAAATCAATAATCTTACATTATAGAAACATACATACTTACTTTAAATTCACGCATATGTTCTCATTAATAGTGCAATGAGATACATCTTACACTATAGAAATATAAAATGTGGAAGAAAAATTAAATACTGCACACAAACATAACACATACTAAAAAACACATACAAACTTTCGATTCATACAAATGCGCCACTGAGGCACATTTCTATAATAACTCTATTTTAGACAATTTTTAGAGTAAAAATTATCGCTGAAAATGTTTTTTAATGTATTATTAAAGAAACTATTGTCATGAAAATGACGAAATATCATCGTAAGAATTGTTTTTGAGTTAAAATTAAGTTAAATATTCATTAGAATTTCTTATATTTGTTTTAGGAATATTTTAGAAAATACATTTTTGACGATTGATTTAATTATTTAATTATAATTAAAAATATATTTGACTTACATTATATCAAAATAATTCCAAAATAATTATAAAATAAATGTCATAAAATTCCTAAAAATATCCCTGAAAATTAATTAAAAATAATTTATAATACAAATATTATAAATATTATAATATTTAAGAACTTGAATAATGATCTCATATCTATATGGATCAAAATTCAAGTCTTAAAATTTACTTAAAATCTTACCTAGAAGCCATTTCGAAATTGACTAAAATAAATTTTTGCAAATGAAATTTATTAAATTGGTGAGTCTAACGCCATTAAAATTGGCTGTGTTGAAGGAGCTAAAGCTGAAGGGAAAATGTTTAATTTTAGTGTTTTTAAATTTTAGTGTTTTTTAATCTGATATTGCTTTCCTAAGAATTCAGACGGTCGTTTTTACTTCAAATCTTATTCCTAAAAATATTTTTTGAAAGTTTCGGCGTAAGTTTCTTGACCAAATGAAAACAGTATTTCTTTTAGCATTTCGTATGATGTTGGGTATTCTGGTTTGACTGTGACTATTAATATTTCTGCTATTTGGCCCAGTAAGTGTAATTAAATGTATTATATGGATTATGTATTATTCTTTTAACGTCCAATTTTTTGTTGTTAGAGAGGTAAATTCAACTACTGCTAGCCAGGTGGTGGATGCTAGAGAGTTTGAGTATGTAAAGAATGGAAAAGGGGTAATACATTCTGGCATTGTTTTTGCTTTGGTTATTTCGGTTTTAATGGGTGAATTAATGTTTGCATTACAGTTCCGTCTAACTCTTTTGTTGGAACGCCAGTATGAGAATAAGTCAGGACAGAACATTGAGTATTGGTCGAGTATTCTATGATTTGGTCTATGTTATGGATTATGTGATCTTAGGTCATTAGTTAGAATGCTAGTGTTTTTAAGGATGGAAGTTTCTAGTTTGTTTTATTATTAAATGTTTCTAGGGATTTTGTGTGTGAGGTGTTGATAATTTGTCTTTTTGATTGGCTTTTTATGATTGATTATTATAATTTTATACTTTTTATCACTGTATTTATTTTAATGAATTTCCTCCAAAAATTTATTAATAAATAATTATCCAATCAGAATATACATATCAGGTAATTTGTCAATGATTGGCTGCTGAAATAGCATATAAATCTTGCTATTTCTAACAATCATTTAAAATTGATGAAGTTTATATTTATAAATTTAATATTTTTTGCCATCATAAATATAAATATATTCCAGTTGATTAAATATCAACGATGTGGAAAATTAATGGTTCATGTCTCGACTAGCACAAAGAATTATTGTGGAGCATGGTTTGATTGTTACACATCCGGAGGGAGATTGATGCTGGAAAGTGAAATCGAAGTTCTCAAAAAATGCGGGAATATTTTAAAAAATAGAGGATATTACATCGGACTGAATGATCTGGTCTATGAGAGGAAGAATAACAGGAGTGGTTGGATATTTAGTGACGGTTCCACCTTAGTGAATACCAGTAACTGGGCAGCCAGAGAGCCTAATGATGGTAGCATCACAAGTGAAGATTGTGTTATCATTTACAATAATTTCTTAGAAGATTATGGGTGTGAAACCTTTATATATTATATTTGCGTTCAAACGGTATACAAATATTTTCAATCTAAACTTTTTACAACCAACACAACACGTCCTATTTTTAATAATGACGACCAAGAAGGATGCTACGATTCATTTAAAACTGAAAATGAATTAGAATGCGCTTTTATGTAGATTTATTTAAATTAATAAATTATTTATTGATTTGGTTTTAATCAACAGATCTATAACAGAATCTTATTATAAATCATTTTATTTCGACACGGTGCAAAAGGATTGCGTATTGACGAAATACATTGACAGCTCTTTGCCGAAGAAATACGACCAATTGAATCGTAAATGGAAAGTTTATTCTTGAGTAACGGATTAATTGAATTTTAATTAAATGTTCATTTAGCATTGTGGTCAAAGTTATTACAAAAAATATATTTCGCTTGTTTATTTCAGTTTTGATTTTGATTTTTTGTTATTTATTATTTTTATAATGAAGGTTTAAAAGGTGCTGATTGAAATTCGGGACTTCTGGAGTCAAACGGGTGGAAAGAAGGAAATTAATATGGTAAAGTTGGTTAACCGTCCTCTACCTATAACTTCTTATGATACACGGAGTACTAAAATGGGGTCATATTTGACACCTATCATTTTTTTGTTTTAAACATGTTATTAAGGTTCCTAAATCGAAAGAAATGATTAAAAATTATAATCGGGATTTTAAAGCTTTATTTTCAAATATTCGTGTACTAAAATTTATATTTATGAAAGGAAAAACAAAATGTAATAGAAAGTAAATAAAATAAATAATTAAATATTACAGATCGAACAAGTTGTTACTTTGGATTCTTTACTTAGACACAATTCTCGTTTTAAAGTCTTCTCGGCTGCAAAATGTACCGGCAGATATTCTGTTAAACTTTCCTTGTTTAACTCATGCCCCAATATTTTATCGACTAACTCGTCTATGATAGTAAAATATTTATCGGGCTTCTCCCTCACTTCTTGTCTTGAAGTAGGCATTTGTACCACTTTAAAATATTTATCTCATTTTTTAATGAATGCTTCAACATCATCTCCTTTATGATAATCGTTTGGAAATAGCTTCAATATGAAAAAATCAATAGACGTGGTCGACATATTTGAAGCTGCTAACACATCTTCTAAATTGTTTTTTAAATCCGGTTCAAAAGTTAACGTCATAATTCCAAGTATTTATTTAATGAAATATTGTATAATTTCCAAACAAATTTTCAGCGTTGAATAAAATATTTCAAAAACCATTTATTAAAATTTCTATATTTATAAAATATATATTTTTTTAAAAATGATTTACTAATAAAAGCTTGTCTAATTTTTTAATTTAAAAATTTCAATTTAAAAAATTCAATTTAAAAATGTTTTTAAAAGTGATTTTAAATAGCCAATTATTTATCATTTAAAATTATTTTAATAAATCATTGAAATATTTAATTCTCAGCTGAAAATACCTCACAGACACTTTGAAACCAAACATGACTCGAAATTATCCAACTTAAAAGGCCAAAATCGAAAAGATAAAAAACATACAACAGCAACCAAATATATTTAAAAGGCGAAATAAAGCTTTTTTAGATAAAAAAGTATTATTTTCCAGAGTTTACTGACAGAAACTGGATGTGTGATTTTGCTTTTTGCTTTGATATAACCAAATACTGAAATGATTTAAAAATTAGACTTCAAGGAAAAGGAAAATTTATTAATTAGATGTTTGATGAAAATAAAGCTTTTGAAAAAAAGCTTAAAATATTTAAAAATAATTTAAATGCAATAACATGTTACACTTTTCGACGTTAGAAAAAGAAAAACCATCTGATACAAAAAAATATGCAGGGGTAATTCAAAGTTTCATAGAAGAATTCAGTTCTCGATTTCAATGTTTACGTAAGAATCAAATATATTTTGATTTGTTTGCTTCACCTTTTATTTTGAATATTGACGAGGTGCCAGAAAAATATTAAATGAACTTATCGATTCGCAGTGCAACACTGAACTTAGAAACAATTTTCAGCATGCTAAATTAATAGATTTTTATGAAAAATATTTTAGTGCTGATAAGTTTTCGATACTTGCAATAAATGAAAAACAAATTATAAGCCTACTTGGAAGTACTTATATTTGTGAACAGCTATTTTCACAAATGAAAAAAATAAAAAACCAGAATCGAAGCAACCTGTGTGATGAAAGATTAGAAAATTGTCAGCGTGTATCAGTTTCATCTTATACAAGCCAACATAGACAAACTTGTAGCTGACAAACAGTGGCAAAAATCGCTCTAAAAATAAAAAAATTCCATTATTTTATATTAAGCATAAATTTATATGTAATAAAATTTGAGCAAATATGTATTCTTTTAATGATAAATAATTTATAAATGTAAATATTTTAAACAACACTTTAATATTAATAAAATTAAAACTGCTGCCCAAAAAAAAATTTATTTATTTTTCTGGCCCGTTTAATAAAAAGGTTGCTCATCACTGCCTTAGACCTCAAGGATATGACCATTGGATAGAGCTCTTCATGACCTTTCAAATTATACTCTTGGTTGAAGGTCTGACCTTATATGACCCTTTAAAATTTGAATTTAAAAAATTGAAATTTTAAAAAATGAGACATCCCTATGACTCATACAGATGACTCATGCCGATGACTCCACATATGAGACATATCAGTGAGCCATACATATGAGTCAAAATTGAAAAGGACTATTTTATAGTCGAAATATTTTCATTTGTATTAAATATATTATTCGCAGCAAAAGACTTAAATTATCATTTAATTGTTTAAAATTTAATTAATGCTTTTAATAATAATAATAATCATAATAATAATAATAATAATAATAATAATAATAATATTATTATTATTATTATGGAGTAAAATATTTTTTTACGGATGTCTAACATTAAAATAACATAAACATTACAAGCTTTGTGATACCCAGTGCAAATCTCCTGCATAGTACTGATGAGAGCCAAAAGCACTAGGTATCAAAAAGCTTGAAATGTTTATATTAATATTTTATTATTATTATTATTATTATTATTATTATTATTATTATTATTATTATTATTATTATTATTATTATTATTATTATTATTATTTCCTTTGGTCGATGGGATAGTTTATATTGATAAGATAATTAAAACAAATTTAACTATAACATTACAAAAGATGATATTTTAACAAAACTAATTCCAACTTGCATTTTACATATTAAATATATAATTTTGTCGGTCACAAGAGAGCAACAAATATTTTCTCAAGTGATAAATAATTCAATTTAATTAAACATTGTAACCAAAAGAGTAATTGATTCATTGAAATAATAAAATATATAATAATAATGATTGACTCATTTCCATGCTGTGAAGGACAATGTGGGCATGGAATTTGAAATATGGGAACATTATTTTTTTAAAAATTAATTACTGTATTTCTCGTGGCAGTTCCATTGCAGTTTGAAATATTTTAGATTATATTGTTTAAGTATATCAATTATATATATATACATCCTAATGCTGTTTGGAAGTATATAATCAAATAGTGAAAAGCATACCCTATTCAAGGGTGTAAGACTATAACAGATTCGGAAAATCCCATAAAAATCAAATAAATAATTAATCTAATTATTAAAAAATAATTTTAACTAATTTTAGTCATTCTCTTATGAGCAGAGGTGTAACTAGGGTATGACAAGCATGGCACGTGCCATGTGTGCCAACTGAAGGGGCGCGAAAAAGCTGCCTAACGTATAAATACGCAAATGAAAATAAAAATATGTTTTAATAGATATAAATATGTGTATTAAAAAACTGCGTAGGAAAAAGCACGTATTCGTTTTTCGTTTGTTTGTCCATTTTCTCTATGCCTCTAGCTCTCTTTCTCTCTACAAATGTGATTTTGTATTTGAAAAAAAGAAATACAGAATAGTAGTGTGTGTTGTGTTCTGCGCTAAAGCCGTTCGGGATACGGGAATTCCCCGTCAAGTGAGCACGTGTATCGGTATTCTAACGTAGGAACGATAAACGAGAATCGGTCTCTTTGCAGTCTGTTGCTCAATTCAAAATTCGATCGCATCTGATTTTCGTTTATACATAGTTGATAGTTTTTCGATCGAATCGATCCTGAATAATACCTAAATTATGCTTTAAACGACAAGTTTGTTGAGTGTTAAAGTAATCCCCGCGAATGTTTATGGATTACTGTAAATATATTTCAATCCGATCAATACTAGTTCTTTCTTGCACTACGCAAAATAAAAATAAAAATATATTTAGGATAAATATAATTCACCTGTTACGTCTTCGGAGCGTTGTGCATACAAGCACATGTTAAGGGTAGCCAAGGGAAACTGTTTTTGACCTGGAAGATGAATTTTTACGTGTTTAATTCTTTTATAGGTATCAGGTAACTTTATTGAGTTGCTTAGATTATAGAATTGCGACAAAGACATTCTATTTGAAGGAATAGTTTGTGCATGGGTCTTGTTTTCCCACAATTCAATCTGGAAGGTACTATGTGCCCAATCGAAGAAATTATTTATGTATCAAAGTTACAGGTTCGATTTCCACCACTGGGAAAAAAGGAAATATAAACCGAATAATATTGAATGGATTCGTTGCCAACAAAGAATAGACGCTCATATAATGAGGCAAACCTAAAAACTACTCATAAATGTCAAAGATCCTTCAAAAAATGACATGAATTCATACATTTGATGTATCATTATTTATGTGACTTATGATTTATTTTCCTTAAGGTTAGTTTAAATCGATTTATCCTGTTTTCAAGTCATAGGAGAGTTGTTTCCTATTTGCTAATTGTCATTTTAAAGAGTAAATATTCAATAACAAGTGTACACATAAAGACAGATAGATGAGAACCTTAATGAATTAAAGACAGACATACGTCTTCTAACGTTACTCTGTTAACCCAAGACGTTTCAGGACATGAGCAGTTTGGACCAGGAATTTATATTTTGCTGAAAACCACCCACGGTGTCTCATTAGCTATCTCATCATCCCAGAAATATTAAAATTGATCTTTATTGGAAGACATTTATTGGGTGATTTTAATTAGTAATTAAATCGGTTGAATATCGGTAAAATATGATCTAAGACACAACTACAATGTTAATAACAGAAGTAGTATTCGTTTTGCTGTTTTCGACGGCGTCCGCGCTTTTTGAGTGGCTTTTCATAGGTCCACACAACTGTACTAGATGTCACAATGTCGCACGGCTGGAGCTCCTCCAGTTCTCGCCGCGATTCCTTGTCGTGAGAACTAAGAAATTTCCCATCTGTATTCTCAATTAAGTCTTCCGCAATATTTCGCTCCACTAGCCGCAACCTCGCGATGTCTTGGTGTTTCCTGTGGGGATTCTACTTGATGCTGGTTCCAACCGGAACCCGTGGTTCCATGCATGGACCATCGCCTCCCGTCATTCCTTCTGGCCCATCCTTTGCATTTTTTTCGGCTCAACAGGGGCTAGGTCGGACGATTTGGACATATCTGAAGAAAATGATTTAACCCTTGGATCTTTCCTGATACAACTAAGTGATCGATCAGCATCATTCTGACATTCCACACTATACACTCATCCACGCATATGTCAGTAATTTATCCCCTTAATCACCAATTCGTTTAGGCGATTTTGATTGTTCCCCCTTCGTTTATCTCACAGCCTACAGTAATCCATCCCGGTTAACTTCTAAATTCGCTAGCTATTTACCGGTTGGTAGTAATTCCAGTCTTACTTAATAAAGTTACTTAATAAAGTCGTTAAAGTTAAATTTGAATTTGAGTTAAATCTATACCAGTTGTCCCACAAGGGAACGGTTTCATCAAATTCGGGACCATATTAACCTTTTTCTCTTTCTTCTTCCTTTTTTTAAAAAAAACTTTTTTAATAAAACATTCATCCTTATGAATTTAATTTAGTTTTCCTTCTTTGATAAATCTTGATTTATTTAATTTCTTAAATTAAGATTGTTTTAATAATATATTACAATAATTTAAGATTATTTTTAATTATTTATTATTTACTTATGCTATTCTAGGCCATTACCTAATTTAACGTGCCTGCATTTGAGAGCCCATACAATATAGAGCGTGAAAAGTACCTTTTAATTTCTTATTAACATATCCATACTGGAGCTACAAATCTATTTTTCTAATACAACGTATTAAGTGGAACAAACGAAAGAATCTCGACCTTCATGCCTTTAGTAATGAGTGTAATTAGGGCAAGGTTATTTAAATCAGCGCGATCAATTGCCAATCCCTCCTTACTGAACCTGAAGGCTAGTATAACAATCGTCTAATACAGTGTTCTTCAACCTGGGTTCCGCGGAACCCTTGGGTTCCGTATAAAAAATTATGGGTTCCGCGAACAAATTTTATGATTTCTTATAAAAAAAGTTTTCAATATAAATAAACATATAATAATTTATATTTTATAGTATAAAAGAATTGTACCAGATTTCAATGTAATTTGTAGCAAAAAACAGGCTCAACCTAGTCATTGAGTACCATTTAATATCAAATTTCTATTTTTTTTATGTTAAACTTTATATTTTTGCCATTAATTATTTAAATAAAATAATTTTATATTATAAAGTGCATTATTTTTTTATAAATTACCACATCGACAACCCCAATTGAATACATATATACATGCCCACATATACATGGGGAAATTTTTATTGGAAGGGTTCCGACGACTGCGAAAGTTTTTGGAAGGGTTCCGACGACTGCGAAAGGTTGAAGAGCACTGGTCTAATACATTAATACATTACATCCACTTCTGAAGCTCCTTTAAAGGTGGGATTTTTCCTTTTCACATCACTTACACTTTCGCGGGGAATTGAATGATCCGAATACAAAATTTCCTCTTTAAAGTATGCCATTTTAGAAAGTATAGCAGGGTCCCCCCATATTTTTGCAAACTAAGCCTTTTACTCATAATCGCAATTAAATTTATAGTTTACCAATAATAAACTTAACAATGATTTACAAATGTATAGCTATTATGTTTTCATTTCTCTTAGAATAATGTGTAGTTAATCAATTCTACTTTATTATTGTTAGAATAGTGTATAGGGAGGTAGTTATAATTTTTAAAATAATCTTAGTGTATTGAAAAATCAAACATAAGTTTGAGTGTGCAGAAATTACAGCTGGTTTCCCTCGAGAAATGAACCCTTAATGACCTACTAAAGTGTGGTTTAAGTTCGATTAATTATTAAAAATTGTCCTACTCACCGTCCTACCAGGCTCGGTACGGCGAACCCTTAATGTTATATAACTACCACAGCTACAGCCTAATCAAAAGCACGCTGTAGCCATGGACGAATTATTGAAATAAAAGCAAGCCGAACATCGATAATGCCCGGCGTAGTAAACCGTCACTCCTGTTTGTGTATAATTTTACAACCTTGTATGTATGAGTGGCTGTGGGCCGTAAAAGGGCAGATGCAGGGCTAGTAAGGATCTCGTTGATAGAAATAATATCATAGTAAACGAGGATCCTCGCTAAACCTACACGTCAGTAGTATAGTTAATGAGATAATAAATAAACAAAACAAAATAAAACAAATGCATTGTAGATAAATATGTTGAACGTAATGAACTCGTCCTTACTCAATAATTCTTCTGGATCAATAGCAGTAAAAAATTTAATTTTTAATTTATTTTTTATTAGATTTGATGGACATGGGCGTTTCCAGAACATTAAACGATGTTTTGTGATATTTTTAATATAAAATTCTTGTTTTTGGTAAATTTTCTGTTGGTTCTTTTTACTTTTTTATTAATTTTTATACTTTAATGTTTTTCTTATGTTAACTTTGTAAGCTGTTCTGCGGCCAAGATGGATTTAGCCATTTTTATGGATTTTTCTGGGATTTTAATTATTTTTTGCTATAATTTTGTTTCTCACCTGCTTTTAGTCGTTATTTTTGGAAACTTTTCTGATTTTCGTTTTCATTTTTTATCGTCATTAATTCGAATCTGTTTACTGGGTTATGTGTTCATGTTGTGCTTATGGGGGTTTTATGCAATACTTCTTGCTTTTGTTTGATTTTTCTTTTAATTTGGGTTTCTTACTTTTGTTGGGTTAGTGTTTTTACTATATTTTATTTTATGTTCACTTTGTGTTGGGTAGGCATGTTGTGTACCGATACATTTCGTCACAGTTTCTATATTTGGGCCTAAATTCAGTGTTTGCCCAGCAATATCTAAATTACGAAGACTAGAAGCTATACCAGTTATTCAAATTACTACAATAACGGTTTGTTCACACATCCTGTGAAGCGCTATTCTTTACAAGCACGTCATCCTGCACGTTCCAGTTTCCCAGGCCGACTGTGCTTTGCTGTTGAGCACGGTCCACTTGTTACGCTCACCCCTTCGGTGGTTAGAGACTGTATCTGGTTAGCGAGATGTTGATCCATGGCGGCCTTGTTTACCTGTGTTTTTAATTATCGCATTTTAATCTTTAATGCCCGAATTTCAACTTGATCTGGGCCGGTTTGTGTTTGTAAGAAGACGATTTGTTTCATCGGGTTCATCATTACCTCTGGATGAAATCATTTGCTCTCCAATTCTCGAATTCTCTCCTTGAGCTCGTCAACGTGTATCTTTAAGGTGTTCACCAGTTGGGGATCCGCTTCATGGTCCGCTAGCATATAAGCTTGTTATATCAAAATTGTTGTTTTATTTTTGAAAGATCGAGAAAAGGCAAAGTCCACCGAGATAATGAAAAGAACTTAGTTCTTTTTCATGTTTATGGAAATACCAATAAAGTTGAAAAGCCTCAATTCTTAAGTTGCTAGTATTTTGTTTAAAATGCATTTTGTTCATTTATACTTTATATCTCTTACATCTCACTTTTCCGTTTTCAACTTTAAAAATACCAGTTTCTTATGGAAAAACTGTTTTTAAAGTCAAAGAAGTGTCACGTAAACAAAAGGAAGCCATTTTTTGAAACCCTCTATGTATTAAGTTGAGGTCCCTTGAGATGCGTGTATTTTTAAATTATCCTTACAATAGGAACTTGGTATATTTCCATGTCCCTTTCCTATATCTTTTCTATTTAAGGTTATCAACATATCTGGAAAATTTTGGTTTCAGGTTTCCACTAAATTAACAATATTAAATTTTTCAATCTGATAAACTTTATATTTAAAATATCAACAAATAATTACATAAATAATTCATCTACTGACAGATTGTCAAACATTTACTATTCAAATAAATTCCAGACAGGTGGATAAATACAAACATTATTAACTTCCACATTATTGAATGTACATTTAATTTAATTTAATTATTATTCAATTATAATAATCTCTCAATCGAACCTGATAGTTTCATAACATTGCGTCACCTTTGATAACAGAGGCAACTGGACTGTTTTCTATTCTGTGGTGATATCTCTCCCATATGAGCTAATTCGGGAGAATTTATCTATAAAAATTGAATAATTAATTATAATGCACCTTGAAGGTAATAAATAAGTTTGATAAAAATATTGATTATTTGATAAGTTAAATATTGATAATTATTGCTAAAAATATTTATTAATTAATTTAAATTTAAAATCAGTTTTCATATTTGTTCTTTCAATGGATTTTGTCACTCCCATATTAATTGAAAAGGTTTTATTCCATCAAACGGTATTGAATAAATTGTTAAATAATGAAACTTCATATGTTTGATAAAAACAATAATTGAAAAGTTAAATATTGATTATTATTATTACTAAAAATATTTATTAATTACTTTAAATTATATTAACTTCAAAAATAATATTCTCAGCATTCTACTGCAGTGATGAGCAACATCTTTTTAATTTGTCCTTTTAATGGATTTGTCACTCCCCTACTAATTGAAAAAATTCTATTCCATTAAAAGGTAAGATTAAACTGGGACTTCACCTGATTATGTCATCATTGTTATGACAATCTTTAAACAATTTCGAAAAGTAGTCAAAAATAGAAAACTTTTAGACATTGAAAAATTTAAAGAAATGGCATTACCAATAGGAAATATAATTAAAAAGAATATAAAAATATATAAAATGATATTCCTCGGTCTTGGATTTGCATAAAATGGGCTACTGGTTTAAATTAATGAATTCGATGAATTTACAAATAGAATAATTAAACTAAACTTTTTCGTTATTTAAAATGATAACATTTCTTTAATTAACAATGGGATTGGAATCATTAACAATTTGATATTTAGATTTATTATCTCAATTTTTAATTTGTTTTCACTATTTGTTATACTCAGTTATTATTTTTCCATTTTTTAACAGGCAATAGAAAATGATCAACGGAATCATTTATATCCAACAATAGGCGGGACGGATAATTTACACCTTAAACAATATAATTCGAATACCCAATCGAATGTTATGTAATTTTAAACTGACCAATTAATGAATACTTATTTTGACGATAAACTTATCAACTTCATTTTGATTGGTCAATTTAACTTTATCAAACATATAATAACGCGAAATCAAATACTAAATCACAATAAAAAAGTCTTTTAGAAATCTAAATTTCCCAAGGTGAGGTTTAATTTTTTAATAGATTTTATCTTACTATTTTCTGATTATTCAAATTAATTTCATGTGATTAATTTGTGAATTAATTTTGGGTAGAAACCACTTAATTTTCAATTGCTATAAAATCAGTAAATAATATGGTTACTAAAGTGATGAATGGTTTATTATATAATAGTAGTGTTGATCTAAATACGTTTTCGATGATTCTGGCGCTATCTATCCAAACCCTGTATTAATTAAACCGTATTCAAATTTGTTTATTTTTATTTATTTTATTTAAATATGTTAAAAGTTATTAAACATATATTTTTGAATATTTAATATTTAGATTTGACACTTATCAAAAACTCCAGATTCAATAATTACAATGAACGACAATAGTAGTTTTCGTCCAACAGGATATCCGTAAATAAATTTGATTTATGATAATATTTGAAACTAATTTAGACTTGGAAAACCAAAATTACTAGATAGAAATTTAAGTATTCTACTTGAAAACACGCAACCGCTATTTCTTGCATATGATCCCGAAGCTCCAGGAAGCGAAAAATTAGTTGAAAAAGATATATTTACTCATTTTCTTACAAGACCTTGTTACATTGCTAGCCAAGATGAAAGAATGAAACAATTTGAATTATCCTATATACCGTAAATATTTTCAATGTCCGAGATAATTATCATTTATGAATTCATATAGCCAATGGGGAATAAAACGAAAGTCTTCTCCGATAAAATTACCAGCCGAGTTACCATTACACTGCATATCGCCAGAAAAACAAAATAACCGTAAGCTAATCACAGATATATCAAATAAGTCACTGGTAAATAATCCGTATTTAACTCCTGTAAAAAACGAAACCACAGCAACAGATATCGACATGAATGGTTAGAATTTGTTTTCATTCGACTAACTTAAAAATATTTAGTTCAAAACACTCCGAGTTGTAAAGTGAAAAAAAGAAAAAGTTTCCGCAGACGTAGTGGAGAATTTATAAAGGATGTAATGAAATCAGCTAAAAAACTCATAAATAAGCCTCGAAAATCAAGCACCAAATCGCCCAACTCAGTCAAACACGAAGTTCCAACTGCTGATAAAAAATTAACAGATTTTATCATTTTCAAAAAATCACGACATTCTATTACGAAATGACAATTTAATGATTGAATCTAAAGAATATTTCAAGATTTATTGTATAGAAATAAATATTTTTTATTGTTTTAAATTTAAATTATTCCATTAAAACATCCATTCCATTAATACAAAAAAAGAGAAGAATAAAATGGGAAGTTTTTTGGTGGTCAGATAAAAAACAAGTACCCAGTAAAAAAAGAAAACAATAAAAAACAGTCGACGGATTCGTTATTAAAAGATAAACAAAAACAAATTATTTTTGTGAAAATTTATTTATTTATTTATATTTATCATTGCTAGGAAATGTAATGTAAAAATTAATTGTAGAAATTTTTATGTATGCCAACTTCTTTTAATTAAATTGATTAATCTTATGTAATTAATTAATTGGATTTAGATTGGTTGCTGACACATTTTTAATTGCAATTAAATCAGTACATTATTTGGTTACTAAAATAACAAATTATTCCATTTGTAATCGTTGTAATTATCTTAATAAAACGGTGGGTAGAGAAGTCAAAAAGCATATAGGTGAAACGTAATACGCCAAATAAAATATATTTCAAAGTATATTAATTTACTCTAGAAAATACATTTATTTTGGGAATTTTTGGGGTAGGCCTGGCCTACGTAGGCTTTCACATAGTGATGCCACAGGGACTGGGTGCAAATATTTTCCCGGGGCCTTAAATAAATTTTAAATGTAACAAAGAATAAAATTATACTATTCAAATTGATATTATAAAACAAAAAACTAATAATTCAACAAATAAATGTAATAATACATAAAAATACAAAAAAATACACTGTTTATTATTCATATGTGACTTTGAATAGCTATATCAAGATATTCCTAGAAGCAGTGGCGTAACTAGGGCCCAAATGCAACTTGGGCAGCTGCCCAACACAAGAATAATCATAATTTTAAATTGGTCGTTTTAGAAGTCATTTTTATTGAATCCGAAAAAATCCAATTTAAACATGTTTTAAAATACAATAGTTATACACAATGCAAGCAAATTGAATGCTGATCAAGTTAATTAAAGCAGAATGTGGCGATCATTACTATGTTTGAATTTATCAACAACACTGTCGAGGTTATCAAGCTGCATCAAATCTCGTTCAATTGAAATTAATGCGAGAGACATTCGTGTCCCATGGTGCTATGCAAATAATTTTTCAAATGCTTCAAGTACAAAAATAATGGTTCAGAAGACTCGGTTTGAACAGGAAAAGTCATACTTATTTGTTGTAAGCGCATCAACATTTTGAACGAGCCATATTTTTTGATCTCTTCGTACACGTCAACAATCGAAAGGAACTTCTTATTAGCCACCGATGGTTCTTTTTTCATAATGTCATCAATTATAAACTTTGCTGTTGTTACTTTGCCTCTGAAGCGTGTGACGTTGTTATCCGTCGAATCAAAGATGATGGTTTTGTAGTGCATGGCAAATGGTTCCAGTACTGAGAATTTGAGAAACGATTCAGATGTCGGTAATAATGCATCAACTCCACTGTATACGACTTCATTGACAGGTGCAAAACAACGCTTTAGCTCAAGTAGTATTCTGTCCAAGACCGGGAAGAAAAGTTGCATCTTGTATTGATTTGATGTTGCGAGAATATCAGTTTGCTGGTCCACGAGTACCTCAACCATCAATTCACTCAAAGCTATAGGTAATCTGCGCTGACGCCGTGGCCAAATTCCTTCATTTGGCAAAACTTTGTATTCCACCGGAATTGAGTGAGCTTCGCAAATGTGAACAGAAGCAGCCATATTTCATCCAACGCCATGCAGTTGTTTCTGAAAGCTTGCAATTGAATACAAACAGTAGAAACAAGTTTCTGTGCCGTGCCTAACAAAACCGACGAATTCTGAAGTGTTTCTGCAGGAGTAGTAGTTTGTTGAAATAAAGAGTGAATCAGTTCCAATGATAAAATAAACTTAAAATGTTGAATTTGATGCAATAATCCAAGCGCCATGAGTGTCCTATCACCCTTTGAAACTGACAGCTCATTAAGTGTTTTCAAGATTGCAATGAATGTTTTCCGAATAATATCAATTGCTGCGTATTGACATGTCCAACGTGTGTCTATTATTATTTTCAGTTCAATCACGTTATTGTAATCCATTCCAGCTTGTGTTGCACAAAGCTGTGCATGAGGTACAGCTGATGACATAAACATATAACGACTGAGCAAGATCAAAAAAATCATGAGTGATTGGATCAAATTTACAAACAATTACCTACTCTATGTGCATAGCAATGAACATAACCTGCATACGGAACCAAATCTTGAATTTTCCTCTGAACACCGCTAACATCCCCACCAACACCGATGCACCGTCGTATGCCTATGCGATGCAATTGTTTATATTAACGTTAAGTTTGTTTAGTGCCTCAGTGATACAGTTTACAAGAGATTGAGCATCTTGACCATTTTGGTTGAAAAAAGCTAAAAAACGCTCGTTTATACAATTTGTAGACTTATCAAAATATCGTAAGACTTTGGATGTCTGTTAAGTTTTACTAACATATTTTCTATTGTCAACTAAAAGTGAAAACATATTCTTGGATGGCCTTTGACGTTACATCGGAAATGTAAGTGGGTATACAAAGTGCAATATCGTTATAGATTGCTGGTGATAAAAAAGTAGCATTATCGGTCAAAGAATGCAATCGAGTTGCAAATTTATAACGTCAATTAATTCCAAAAAAATTCCTCTGTTTTCCGACTCACTACTATCGTCGTGTCCACGCAAAGCAATTTCTTGTTTAGCACAGAATAAAATGACCTTTGCTGTTCTTTTTATGTAGTTCTTGTTTTGGTCACACAGTGTAACGGTAGCCTTGTCGATCAAATTAACAACTTGTTTTGAAATTGCTCCCATTCCGTCAGGCAGTGCAGCTTATCAACTGATGAATTGTGAGTTAGTCCATATTTTTGTCTTGTCGCGTGCTGCCAATCAGAAAATCCTTTAGGTTCAGCAAAACGAGAACCTTCTATGCTCCAGTAACGACAACAAAAAGAAATACAGCATCCTACTGAACAGAATATTCCAACCATGGAATATTCCTCAAAAAAGCAACTGTGAAAGCGACGTCTGACTAATTTGTTCATACCAACATATTTCCAAGGGTATATATATATATATGTTGAGGTCCGTAAATTAAAATAAATTTAAATGAAATTTAGGTTAACAATTTAAATAAAAAGTAAGTGAAGAAAAAAGACAAATAAAAGCCTGATCATGCACAGAATTGATAGTAAAAGAAAGTACGATGGAAGCAGTATTAGATAATGCCAAAAGCAATTACGAAAGGCAAGAATCCGGAAATCCGAGAAAAATCAATAAATTGAAGAATCATCGAAATAGAATGGGTAATTGCGTATGGATCACACTCGATGACGAGCCATGAAAAAGGATATTGCATTACAAGGAAGGAACTATTGGCTGTATATTATTTTTGTATTCATTTTAAGCACTATCTCTTCGGAAGAAGATTCACGCTAAGGACAGACCACAAGGCGATCACGTTTATAATGACAACCAAGAAGCCAATTACTTCACAATTCCAAACCTGGATCAATTATTTGAGCAGTTTGGATATAATCGTTGAATATAGAAAGGGTGCAGACATGGTGTCCAGAACTAAATGTGAAACGTGTGTTCAATGTCAAATGGCTCACGAAGAAGCTAAGAAAGGAAAGATAAAAACTAGATTACTAGACTCGATCAGAGAAGAATGTAGAAGCACCAATCAACAAATAAATTTGGAAGAATAATTACGAAAGAAAACGATGATACCTGAAAACGATATACAAAAAACCATAAAGGAAATACATAGACTATTGTGTCATGCTGGAGTCGAGAAGATAGCTGATTATATGAAAGATAGATATATTGGGAAAAACCTGTGAAGTCAGATTCAGAAAACTATTTGAAGTTGAGAGACTTGTAAAAAAACCAAGGCTATAACAATTACAACGAAGGAACCAGTAAAAAAACTAGAATCAACCGAAATGTTCGAAATTATATTCGTGGATATATGTGGACCAATGCAAGAAACAAAAGAACGTAAGAAGTATATATTGGAAATAATAGACCAGTATAGTAAGTATCAAGTCTTGACAGCTATAACAAGACAAGACGAGGAAACAATAAAGAAAAAGATTTTAGAAAAATGGATTTTAAGAGTTGATTGTGGGAAGGCGTTTGAATCAGGAATGTTGAGAGAATTCACAAAGAAACTTGATATTACGTTATGTTTTTTGAGTCCATACCATCACCAAACAAATGGACAGATAGAAAGGCAATTCAGGACAATACGAGATCTGATAAATGCTACTTTACGAGACAGAAGGAAGACGGATTGGGCAGAGATACTACCAGAAGTCCAATTTACATTAAATGCAACCAAACAAAAAACGACAGGAATAAGCCCGGCAGAGATAGTTTTTAGAAAAAAGATTAGCAGGGAGAAATGGTACGGGTCAAAAGAAAAACAGGTAAAGGAAGAACAAGAAGAACAAACAAGGAGGAAATTTAAAGTAGGAGAAGATGTGTTAGTAAAATTAGAAACACGCAACAAAAGCCAGGACAGATATGAGGGACCATATAAAGTGATCGAGAAAGTGCATGACAGACGATATATCTTAAGAAACGAGAATGGTAAAAAGATTGAAAGAAACGTGAAAAAACTTAAAATATGCCTCAAGGAGGGGGATATGAGGAAGTTGAAAGATTCTTAAAAATTAATTAGAAATTTTGTAAAAATTTAAAATATATTTTTATTGAAAAATATTTTAAAAAGAAGAAAGAAATTTATCATTTTTAAAAAATATTTTTGATAAGAAAAACTGAAATTTGTTAAAATAACAAAAATAAGAAGAGACAAGTTTTTTGAGTATATCATTTATTAAATAAAATTTATGGAAATATTTAATGATTTGATAAAGGATGTTCTCACGGATGAGAATCCTAATATATATTTTGAAGGCGTTAAATTCTTATGCTAATGAAATGGGTAACTGTGTTGAATAAGATATAATAATTCGAAACAGGTATTTATTTTTGTATTTGATAGATTCCAAGAATCAAGATGAAACAGGTTCAGTTAAGTGGTGCTATAAAACGAAAACTACTCAACAAGAAACAAGAAAACACTTTATAGTTGGAGCTCAAGACTAAAAAGCTAACTGATTTTGTCACACAAGTTCAACAAAATGATATAAAAATTCCGGGCTAAAACCAATCTCTAATCTCCAAAGGTAGATATGTCGGAGTCCCTTGATTTCAAAATCAACTTCATTGGTTCAAAGAGTACTTAAGGTCATGAGACAGCTTTGAGTATTGTAATGTTATTTGTGTTCCCCGGGAAATGTTGATGGAAGGATAGAGAAGCTAGAACCAGTGTGTCCATTAAATTTTATTTAAGTTTTGGATGTTGTGTAAACATTGAAGAGGTTTGATCTGACGTTGACTCATTTCTTATTGGTTTTTAGTGTTGTTTTAAAGTCGTAATAATATTTAAAACCTTCAAAACAAACAGTGAAGTGACTGCGATCTTTCATGTAATGGACATATAGTGAAAGAACTTTAAAAAACTTTGCCTGTTGCAGCCATGTTTATCCACTGGCATCCTATTTGACAATTGAGCTCTTGTGTGAGGTATTTATTTGGTTAAAGTGGGCCGAAAGGTGGTGTTGGTCTTGTAATTTTTTCGGCGTTTTTGAGTAATTGAGATATGTGAAGTTGGATTTCAGTTATTTGATTGGTGCAACAAGGTTTTGTTGGTCATTGTTTATTGATAGTGCAGCTTTGTGGAGACTAATGTGGCCATCGTGCAGTTTGGAATTGGTGGCAGTACTTCAAATATTTTATCTGTTATCTTCGTCAATTTATATTCGTCATCCGTGTCTAACGCCACTAGAATTGCCTATGTTGATGGAGCTAAAGCTGAAAAGAAAAATTGTTTAAGTGTGTCGTCTGTTTGATCGACGTTTATTTTTAGTGTTTTTAATCTGATATTGCTTTACTAGGAATTCAAACTTGTTCTTTAAAATATTTAGGTAGAATGCTTGTGGTTCTAAGCATGTGTTGGAGTTGGGCTCGCTCAGGGAGCAATTTCAATAGCCATATAGAGGCTAGGATTGTAATTATAATCATAATAAGTATAAATAATTAATAAAATGAACAATTACTATAAATAAGCCAAGAAAATTAATAATTACTATAATTAGAATTAATAATTACTATAAACAAAATATGCGGGAAAAATACTATATTAAGTAATTTATAAATAAGTTTATATATAATTAGTAATATATAATTACTATAAATAAATATTTTACAAAAATAATTAATATAAATACGAGTGAATTTTTAGAAAAGGAACAAAAAATAGTCGATCTGTGATTAAATCAATATAGAATAGAAGAAGTTATACAGAAAGAGCTTAGCAGCTGCCGTACAGTAACGAGCAGTAAAAGACCTACCAGAGAATTAATAGGAGAAATTAAGTGTCAATCAAACCAGTTATCACAGGAATATTTAGTATAAATCTCATGACAGATCAGGAAGGAGCAGTGGAAAAACTTGCAGTAGCTGTAAATTGCTAACTTGTTAAGTCACTAATCGTAAATACCAATAAATAAAACCATCTGTGGTAAATAGAGTATATTATTTTCAAGCACACCCGACCACGAGAAGCAGCATTTCTGCCTGTCTTGGTCGTTGGATTACAATTATAGAGGGTTTAATATAGGAAACGTTAGACCACCATTGATCTAAGCCAGGGGTCGGCAAACCAAGGCTCGCTAACCTTTGTTGGCTTTTAGTCTCTTAAGTATGGCTCTTCCAGAAAAAAGTAAAATTTAATTTTGTTTAAAACAAAAAAATTTTGAATAAAAATATTTTATGTGATTCGTATCTACTAAATTCTTGTTAGAAATTACTAGGAAAGCATAATATTAAATAAAACGTCGTAACTGTTCTTTTATATTGCATATATTATTTTTATAGATTTTAAATTGTCATTATTGTTTTTTATGCAATACAATTTTCTAAAAATATTTTCATGTTATTTCATCAGACCTCTGTATTGGCTATTTTATGATAGGAAATCATTTCATATTGGAAGAGTTAATTTTAACGAAGAATCAGTCAGTAACACAGTTGTAATTTAATATTGTCTGTAACTATTAGATATAAAAAAATATGTGAGTGGGAAGGGGTAGACCTTCTTGAACGTACATAGTTCGTAGCTAAGGATCTCCAGAAAAAATTAATTGTTGTGCTTCTGATATTTGGCTCTTCTAAGAAATGAGTTTGCCGACTGCTGATCTAAAAAATTTGGTAAACTTCCTCCTTTGTATCCAAACTTTATTACACCATGCTGAGGGCAATTAGACCCAGCATTTGCTACTTACTCTGAGGACAGTTTGTACAACAGATTTCTGTACTTCATAGAATTCAGCGGTAATTTTTTGGTTAATAAGTGTTTTGTATATTTTGTGCTAATAATAAATACATTTTAAACAGAGTCTTTATTCTTTAAATCATATTGTTTATCCTATATAAGTATTTTACTCTCACATATAATGAACAATCAATCAGTGTTAGGAAATATCTTAGTCCACAAATTCAATCTTAACAAATGGGAATTTCTCGTTTATTTTATTATGTAATGTTTCTAGGGATTTTATATGCCAGGGATTGATAATTTGTTGTTTTGACCTGTAAGCTGAATTTTTATGTGTTTAATTTTGTATAGGTATCAGGTTTGTTAGATTATATAATCGCGAAAAAGCCATTCTATTTGAAGGAATAGTTTGTGTGGGGGTCTTATTTTCCATAATTCAATCTGGAGTATAGCATCCAATCCCGGGATCCCGGGAATACCGGCTTATTTGTGGCACCAGAATCCCGGTGCTGAGAATCTTCGAATCCGGGATTTCGGTACTGACTACTTGTATGTGAAATTATGCGAAAATATTCAAAATAAACTCAAGTGTTGTCAAATTCAGTACCGAAAAAAATTTAAAAAGTGAGTTCTGAAAACTTTTGATTTCCATAGGAATAGTAAATATTAATTTCAAATAGTTAAAGTGATTTTTTGAAATAAACTAAGTAGTCGTCAATACAAAAAAAAGTTCGGCAAAAATTTGATTTCCATAGGAATAGTAAATATTAATTTGAAATAATTAAAGAGCAGTTTTAAAATAAACTAAGTAGTCCTCAAACTCAGTGCTGAAAAAATATTTAAAAAGTGAGCTGAAAATATTTGATTTGAATTTAAACTTTTTTGTTTAATATTTGTTTAAACAGCATTAAACTAAGTAGTCGTGAAATTTCAGTTATCATAATAGTGCCAAACATTAAAAGTATAATATATTAAACAATTTGCATTGTTCATCAAGTCAGGTAAAGTTTTATTTATTATAAAAATTTAGCTTTCAATATTTAAAATAAAAATTTTCCAGCCCTTATAAACCAACCATGTCCACAAACAAAATCAAGGAATACGTAGAGTGCACTCGAAGCGTAAATGAAAAAAACTCCTATATGGGGTTATTTCTTACGTGAAAAATCAGGAGAATTCGCAAAATGTAAGACGCGTAAGTTTAATAAAGAATTAAAAACGGGTGGCGGTTCAACCAGTGGACTACATAAGCTTGGATATATTGTGCTTTCTTCGATCATATTTTAAACTTGCCAACAACTGAATTTATTAATTATTTTCTATTTCTACTGAATTCTATTCATTTTTGTATTTCATTTTTATTTTTTGTTTGATTTACTATAATAAATTTTTTGATATATCCATTTTTCTTTTAATATATTTCAGTTTCAGATTTCCCTTCAGTCCCGGTGCCAGTCCCGGGAACCCGGTACTGAAAAAATCTAGTACCGAAATCCCGGGATCAAAAAAATTGACCGGTATTGGATGCTCTAATCTGGAGAGCACAATTTTCCCAACCAAGGGAATTATTTTTGCACCGAAGATACAAGTTCAATTTCCTCCGTGGACAAAAAGGAAGTATAAGCCGGGAAATATTGAATAAATTCGTTGCCAACAGTAAAAGATGTCCATATAATGGGGCAAACCAGAAAACTACTCATAAATGTCAAGTGGATTCATTCGATAACAAGTGTAGACATAAAGGCTATATAGATAAGAACATTTATGAATTAAAGACAGACATATACCTACTAACGTCTTTCCGTGAACAAAAGACGTTTCACTGCATTAGATGTTTGGACCTGGAACGTATATTTTGCTGAAAACCACCCACTCGTATATCATTACCTATCTAATCCACCCAGAAATATTAAAATTATCAATGAATATTAAAAACAAAAAGGTTTCTAAAGCCATACGGTAAGACATTTTAAAAGAATTAAACAATTTTAAGAGTCAAGACTAGGGTGGACGGAAAGTACTTATAATAAATAAATTGGAGTATAAATTCGAAATTTTATTTAATTTTTAAGAATAAAGGATAATTTCAGACTTTATATCACTATATTTTTTTTAATGCATTTCCTCCAAAAATTATTAATAAATAATTATCCAATCAGAATATACATATCAGGTAATTTGACAATGATTGGCTGCTGAAATAGCATATAAATCTTGCTAATAATCTTTCTAACAATCATTTAAAATTGATGAAGTTTATATTTATAAATTTAATATTTTTTGCCATCATAAATATAAATATATTCCAGTTGATTAAATATCAACGATGTGGAAAATTAATGGTTCATGTCTCGACTAGCACAAAGAATTATTGTGAAGCATGGTTTGATTGTTACACATCCGGAGGGAGACTGATGCTGGAAAATGAAATCGCTGCTATTCAAAAATGCGTGAATCTTTTATATAATAGCGCATATTACATTGGACTGAATGATCTTGTCTATGAGAGGAAGAATAACAAGAGTGGTTGGATATTTAGTGACGGTTCCACCTTAGTGAATACCAGTAACTGGTCAGCTATAGAGCCTAATGCTGGTAACAATAATGAAGATTGTGTTGCCATTCACAGAAATGTCTTACACGATTTTGGGTGTGAAAGCATTAATAATTATATTTGTGTTCAAACGGCACACAAATATTTTCAATCTAAACATTTTAATACTGACACAAAACGTCCTATTTTTAATAATGACGACCAAGAAGGATGCTACGATTCATTTAAAACTGAAAATGAATTAAAATGCGCATTTATGTAGATTTATTTAAATTAATAAATTATTTATTGATTTTGTTTTAATCAACAGATCAATAAGAGAATCATATTATAAATCATTTTATTTCGACACGGTGCAAAAGGATTGCGTATTGACGAAATACATTGACAGCTCTTTGCCGAAGAAATACGACAAATTGAATCGTAAATGGAAAGTTTATTCTTGAGTAACGGATTAATTATTTAACATTGTGATCAAAGTTATGACAAAAAATATATTTTGCTTGTTTATTTCAGTTTTGATTTTCATTTTTTGTTATTAAATTTTTTATAATGAATGGTTTAAAAGGTGCTGATTGAAATTCGGGACTTCTGGAGTCAACCGGGTGGAAAGAAGAAAATTGATATGGTGAAGTTTGTTAAGTGAGAAATAAGAAAATGAAATATTTGAAAAGTGATATACAGTAAACCCTTCTATAAAATTATTTCGAGGAAAATATTTTATTATTTCTTGACAAAGTATTAATATTACCCAATTACAATGACAAATATTGGGTTAGTCAAAATTACTTCTTATCCGGCCTGCCGACAGCAATTCCGGGCCCCTAGGCAGAGCATTTCATGGGCTCCTAAACAATTGTTAATCGTATAACGCATAAAATAGCAGATGACGTTTCATTTTACGTAGTGGCTTGTGACCCGTGTGTGTGTGTGTGTGTGTTCTGTAGTACACAAATGATACGCATGGTTTCAGTTTAAGTAATCATGGTTAGTAAATATAACAGTTTTTAATTCCAGCATTAAAAAAACTCAAAACTTTATTTTGTTTATTTTTGAATATTGATCTACCAATGTTGATCTAACTACTTATTGATGTTCGTTCAATTTATTCTAATGAAATTCAGATGCTTGAACTTTAAACTGAAATAATTGTAATAAATAATAATAATTTGCAAATTTTTGCGCAAACATTAATTTAATCAAATTTCTTTAATATTATTTAGTAATAATAATAATATTTTGTGTAATAATTACAATTATGTATCGAATTTCTTTTATTTTATGATATTTAAAAAATTTTTGAATATTTTTAATGGTTTTTTATAATTAAAGTAATATTTACCCGAATTATTGTCAATGTAAAGTCCATGATGAAAGCAATTGCCATGAAATAATGAAAAAATACTATCGACATTTGAATAAACGAGTCACTTTTTTTTATATATCCCATTTATAAGAGCTCCCAAAATATAACTTTTTCTGATTTTTATAGTCAACACTGTGCACATGAAATTTAGAAAATGTTCGCAAAGTGACACAAGTAATTATTTGGGTTTTAAGGCAGATATTTCAATTCGGATTTCAGTTTTGGTTTTGTGGTTTATTTATTATTTAAAAATCTCATTGGGTCACTAACTCAAATCTGATTGCTTCTGTAAGAGCACAAAATATGCTCCTACATATAAAACCAATGCAATTGCCAACGGGTATGTCCGACGTGTTTATGTACGATATTTTTTATCTGTCGGCATTTGCCGAGTTGTCCCAGTTTATGCACTTCGTAGTGTCGGCTTATGCCGACGTGTCCGCGAAAGGGTTAAATCAATTTTCTTGTACACAGAAGAATCTTTTTGCATCTATTAATCTAAATAAAAAACGAATTGTTCTTGTTCCACCAACGAAACTATCCAATTTCCTGATGATAGTTCGTCATCAAAGAGAAATATTTTCATATGGTGTTTGATGAACCTTTAATTAATTATTGATAAAGACATGCTATGTCAAATATTCATTAAATTAAAAAATTATTATACCTGCACCATATTACTAATTAAATTGTTTATCCAGTGGCGTACGGACAACCATTACGATATTATTATATTTAATTTTTAAAGAAATAAAACGAATAACGAATTTACCAGATTTAATAGATCGTATAAATAATATGATGACTTAGACAAATACTTTACATTAATCATAATCTTCTGCTTTACGGGCAAAAATCTATAATCTCATTAAATCAATGTTTCAAATTCTTTTCTGCTAAGAGACTATCTTCAGCGGTTGAGTCTAGCTGCTCTTAATATAAAAATGATAACTTACGTAAACGTACTAAAATTAATTAAGTTTTTGTTTTATTTATACACTACATGTTAACTTACCGTTAATAAATATTGCTAATAACTGAATGCAGCAATCTATTGCTACAAAATGAAGAATAAATATATTATCTCTGATCTAGAATATTATACTTAATTTTTGTTAAATGCTTCCCTAATTTATACCTGCCCCCCCCACCCACTGTTATTCCGCTGGATAAATTAAATCTCGCATGATGTAGAATGAAAAAGATGGACATTTCAGCTTTTATAATATTAATTCGCGAAACCCAGAGGACCCATGTGTCAGCTTGGGCCAATTTCTTCGTTTCTTTTCTCTGTTTACCACTCGGGTTTCTTCATCTCTGTTCTCCTTGGGGGCTTCAATTAGCTGTTTTCTATAGCCAAAATTATGAATTAACGTTTCTTTTTTATACATTTAACCTTCTGATAATCTACCATATCTGATGACCATTAGATACTATACCTGTCCTTCCATTCGATTCGATATTTTACAATTTTGATTTTCCGGATTTACCTTCAATTGCTTTGGCATTTGCATAATCTGCTTCCATCACACTTCCTCTATCATTCTGTATGATCCGCTTTTATTCTTTTCTCTTCACTTATTAACCTAGATTTCATTTTAATTTACAGACCTCAACATAATAATTAAAACAATGATATTAATAATAATAATAATAATAATAATAATAATAATAATAATAATAATAATAATAATAATAATAATAATAATAATAATAATAATAATAATAATAATAATAATAATAATAATAATAATAATAATAATAATAATAATAATAATAATAATAATTAAAGTTTATTATAAAAATATTCAAAAACAATTTAATAAATTTTCAATCAAAACTTATTTAACACATATAAATTTGTTGTTTTGTTATAAATCTCAAGTGGCTTTAGTATTTTTTGCCAGTTTTCAGGGCAGAATTTCAAAAAGATGAAAGAAAATGTATGAAATGAACGCCGTTGTTTGAAAATTCTAGTTGAAATATTTATTTTTGGTATGGAAAGATACGTAACATTTCTTCAATGCCAATATTTAAAATAAATAATAATTAAAACAATGAGCATAATAATAATAATAATAATAATAATAATAATAATAATAATAATAATAATAATAATAATAATAATAATAATAATAATAATATAATAATAATAATAATAATAATAATGATAATAATAATAATGATAATAATAATGATAATAATAATGATAATAATAATAATAATAATAATAATAATAATAATAATAATAATAATAATAATAATAATAATAATAATAATAATAATAATAATAATAATAATAATAATAATAATAATAATAATAATAATAATAATAATAATATTAATGATAAAGGCAAAAACAAAATAAGTAATGAAGAAAATGAAAAATTCTCGTTCTTCAACCTTGTAAAAATTCAAAGTCATATTCAAATCATATTGGTTGGGAGGTACCCAAGAAAATTCTGTTTAATGGTTGGATGAATTTATAATTTTTATATTTTAGGATTCGAGGAATTTTTTAATTTTATATTTTGAGATTAGATGAATTTTTATAAAAAATATATTATTCAAATTGGTTGGGAGGTACCCAAGAAAATCCTATTTAATGGTTTGACTTTGAATCAAGATTCAAAGTCAAACTTGATTCAAGGAATTTATAATTTTTATATTTTGAGATTCGAGGAATTTATAATTTTATATTTTGAGATTTTTTAATTTTGGGAATTAGTGAATTCACTAGTACCCAAAGTTTTGAAAGTTGTGAAATTTTATATTATAAAAATAAACTAGTGAAAAAAAATTTATTAAATAATGCCTACTTCAAGAAAATTGGATACCCAAAGGAATCAAGGTTCAAACCAAAGTTATTTTTGTGAATCATGTAATAGAAATTTCAAAACCAAGACAGGGATTGATTTCACATAAAAAATCAAAAGATCATTTAAAGAAATTAAATTTATTAAATGATGATATTTCTAAAATTTGTTCCAAGTGTAAAGAAAGATATTTACTTTCAGGGTTTCAAAAACATTTTGTAAATTGTAGTGGAATAAAGAAAATAAGACAAGTATTTTCATGTCTCAAATGTCATGAAAAATCCGAAACTAAATCTGAATTAAAGGAACATGCCAAAGAATGTGAAGATGATGATTCTGATTATGATGAAGTTGAAGGTTGGGATGATTTTAATCATATTGATGAATTTGGTAGTGAAGGAACTGGACCAATTACAATTTCTTCATACATTAAATCAAATCAACGAGAAATAAAAGAATCAATGGAAAACTCTATTGCAAAGTTCAAGGGTACAAGGTTTAATATTATAAAATATAAAATTGGAATAAATGCAAAATATTGTCGACAAACTAATAAAAGAAATCAAAATAACCCAAACTTTCTAAGATTTATGATTCAAATTAAATATCAATATTTATATTCAATGAAGGTATTTAAAAAAACAATGAGAGATATTATTCTCGAGTTAGAAGAATCCCAAGAACAATCTGAATAAGAATTAGGAGAATCGGATTTATGTTTTCATTCATTTGAAAATATTGAAATAAATTATTGGAAAGGAAATCCCCCAATTCCTAGATAATATATTCCAACACTTTTTATTTCTAAAGATGTAATAAATGTTAAAAATAAAGATAACAAATGTTTTCTATGGGCGATACTATCAGCTTTACATCCTCAAGAAGAACATGCTGACTGAGTATCTAAATATAAAAAATATGAAAAAGAAATTTTATTCTGGGATGGTTTTGAACATCCAATGAAAATTGAACATGTACCAAAATTTGAAAGATTGAATCAACTTAGAATTAATATTTATGAATTAGATGGTGAAAAGGTTATACCAATTTATATTTCAGATCAAGATGAGAATTCTCCATATCTAAGTTCTAAAACAATAAGTTTATTAATATTAGAAAAGAAAGAGGGTGATGATTTACTTTCTCATTATGTTTGGATAAAAAACTTTCAAAGTTTTATGAGATCTCGATCATCATCTTCTCATCGAGTACGAGGACATACCTGTGAAAGATGTCTTTATTATTCAACTTCTAAAGCTGTCAGAATAAAACATGATAGATTATGTAAAGATAATGAACCAGCATTAATTAAAATGTCAGAGAATCTTGAAATGAAATTTAAAAATTATTCAAATTTATTAGAATCTCTTGTTACAGTTTATGGAGATTTTGAAGCAATTAATAAACCAGAAAATTTAGAACGAGAATATTTAAATATTATAGAAAAAAATAAATTATTAGATTCTTGGTATGAATATAGATTGACTGAGAATCAAGGTTCTCAAGAAATAAATGAAATAGAAATAATGAAAGATTTTCTTAGATTAAACAAAAAATCTTTTACAATAAAATTAACTAAACAACTTCCATCAGCATATCATTTATTCATCAAAAGTAATTATCCAGAAATAATTGAATCATATGAAATTTCATATCGAGGAACTTCTCCAGAAGATACTTTAAATCATTTTGTTGGAAATATAAATGCTGTTGAAAGAGATTTACATGAAATATTAAAAACTAATTTTTCAATGAATGTTTCAGCACAACAATATAAAGAATATAAAAATTCTAAAATTTGTTGGATGTGTAAACAAGATCTGTCTGGAAATCAATCTTTGAGTGAGAACCAGGGTTCTCACTCAAAGCAAGGTTTAAATCGAAGTTTGAGTTCGAACTCATACAAAGTTTTAGATCATGGTCATTTTAAAGAAACAAATAATTATCGAGGTGCCGCTCATCAAAGTTGTAATTTAAATTGTAACAAACCAACAAAGATATCAGTTATATTTCATAATCTCTTTGGATATGATATTCATTTATTCATAAAACATTTGGCAATAAATGCAAAAAATACTTTTAAAGTTATTGGTTTAACAAAAGAAAAATATAAATGTGTAGAATATGGTTGCTTAAAATTTATAGATTCTCTAAATTTCTTTGGTATGAGTTTAGATATGATATCAAAAACAATGCCAACTGAAGGGTTTGAAAATACAATAGAACATGTTTTACAGAAATATAATATTCCAATTGAAGAATATCCAACATGTTTAGCAAAAGGAATATATCCATATGATTACATTGATTCATTTGATAGATATCAAGAAATAAAATTACCACCACATGAAAAATTTTATTCAATATTAGATCAATCAAATATATCAGAAAAAGAATATACTCGAGCTAGAAAAATGTGGAAATTATTTAATTGTAAAAATATAGGAGAATATACAGATATGTATCTAAGTCTAGATGTTTATATTCTCGCTGATTGTTTTGAAAAATTTGTAAAAACTTTTCCACTGAAAGCTTATAATTATATAACTCTACCATCATTAGCTTGGGACATGTTATTATATTATATGATTTCTGAACCAGATAAAAGTATAGAATTATTATCAGACATCAACATGTTCAATATAATAAAAAATAATATTCGAGGGGGAATTAGTTCTTCCATGGGTGAAAGATGTATAACTGCATTCAATTATAAACATGTTTATAGAACTTTATTCAAAGATACAGATGAACCACTTGTACAATTAAAAACACAAGAAGAATATTAAATGGCAATGGAATGTATAACTAATCCATGTGAAATTTTATACATTGATGTAACTGCTTTATATGCAGAAATAATGACACAATATTTACCAATTTCTTCATTTGAATGGATTGAAATACCAGAAAACCAAGATGAAATGAACAAAATATTAAATACACCAAAGATTCAGATGTAGGATATTTTCTAGAAGTTGATTTAAAATATCCAGATAGTATAAAATTCAAAACAAAACATTTCCCATTTATTCCTATTAGAAGAAAAATAGAAAAACATGAATTATTCCCATGGCAAAAAAAGAAAAATGAACACTCTCATAGTGTCCTCATAGTGTCTTTGACACCTAATGTTTCGACCAGTCAGAGGGGGAATGTCACTCACCTCTGACTGGCAGTTTGTTGGATGCTTCTTTTGGTTCGCGTCTGTGTGCGCGGTCTGGTTTTGTTCGAATGGTTGGTGTGCGCACACAGACGCGAGAAAAATTAGATTTGATTTTGTCGTTTGTTTAATTGATTAATTTTGGAAGTCTGGAATTGTGGTTTTTAAAAGGTGGAAAATATGGAAGCGAAGATTGTTTTGATAACTGAAAAGAGATTATTCCAAGTCGAATATGCATTTAAGGCAATGACATTAGATGGATTGCTTTCCGTTGGTATTCGAGGCAATAATTGTGGTGTAGTAGTTACACAAAGAAAAGTTCCAGATAAAATGATTGAGAAGAGTTCAGCTACAAGATTGTTTAATATTACTGAAAGTACTGGAGGTGTTATGATTGGTATGATCCCTGATTGTCGATCTCAAGTATGTCGTGCACAAGTGGAAGCAGCTCGATTTAAATCTAAAATTGGATATGCAATGCCTTGTGACATAATATGTTGTTCTATTGCGGATATTAATCAGCTCTACATCCAATCGGCTGAGATGCGACCATTGGGTCTTGATTTCATTCAATGTCTATCAATGATAGCGCTATCATATGCCAATAAACATTATATGCCATATCCTGATTTCATTCAATTTCGTTCAAGGATGGCATTATCTCATGATATTGAAATGGACAAATTGTTATTATTCAAAACTGATCCACGTGGCCCTGTAGATGCCAATACAATTGTTGATCTCTTTGTTGGATTTATTCACCTAATAAACTATATCACTTGGGTATTAAGAAAACCCATTCCGAATACCCGACATTTACTGTCATCTTTAAATTTCCCTATCACAGAATCAAGGTTTTTCGAGTATAACGGATGTGCCGGGTCATAATTAGAGGTTTTTAAAAGGTTGTATCTTATCATTGCCGACAAAAGATTGTTAAGCTTATAGTTCTTAACCTCACACAAAAATGAATCAGTGTCACCGGCAACGATATTAATATCACAGTTAAATTGCGCTCAATATTTTAATAAATCTTTATATATTTAAATAAACACGGTAAAGATTTTATTAATAAAAATCGCCATTCGTACATCTTTTTCACTATATATTTCGATAGCATCACTATCATCATCAGGTTACCTACATTCACGACAAATGAATAACTATACTATATTGATAATATATAAACAAATTATAAAATCCATAAATTTTAAATTATAAATACAAATTTTAAACAATTATTGTTTAAAAACAAAACAATAACTTTTAATCCTAAAATCAATGTGCAGAATGCAGTGAATACGTGTGTGTTGATGTTGTTAAATAATTTAAAAAAATAAGTGAAATAATATTTTTAAATAATTTTAAAAGTTTAAATATAATTGATTATTGACAACTTTATTGAATACCACAAATCGTTCCAACTATTACAATGACACTAGTTACTCAAAACAATTTAATCGTATTCGGGTGCTTATTACAACCCTTTGGAAGGAAAATTATTTTATTCATACTAGAAGATTTTTCTCAAAATGTTTTAAAAAAATACATATTTTTGGTGATTGATTTATTTAATTAATTATAATTAAAAATATATCTGACTCACATTTTTTCGAAATAATTCCAAAATACTTAAAAATAAATGTCATAAAATTCCTAAAAACACCCTGAAAATTAATTAAAAATAATTTATAATTATACTGTTGACTAAAAGTAAAATTTAAGAACTTGAATAATGATCTCATATCTATATAGATCAAAATTCAAGCCTTAAAATTACTTAAAATAAAATATCTTACCCGAAACCCATTTGTAAAATGGCTAAAATAAATTTCAAAAATACATTCATGATGATAAATGTAAATTGATAAAGATGATTAATTGATAATTTTATCATTGTAATTGATCAGTGAATAGCTTTACAAACTAACCACCACTATAGAAAACGTATCTCAGTGGTGTTTGGTGTAGATCTCTGTTAGAAATATTTTTCTACCTTAAATTGTGTATTATGTGTAATACAAAGACATGAACAATACAAGTGCAATTAGAACAAAGATATGCAATACAAACGTAGTATTAAAATGACTAATAAAATGTGTTTTGAAAATTTTTAAAAATTTTAAATTTGACTCAATTTGCCCTTAAATAGAGAATAGAGGGTAGGGGTTGACCTTAAAAATTTCTATGCCCTTAAAATTTCACCTTAAATTGGCGAAAATTGGACTTTGACTTTGAATGGATTTTAAAAGACCTTGACCTTAAAAGTTGACCTAAAATGACCTTAAACGGCCTTGGCTTTAAAATGACTTGTGCTGTTTATTCTTTGCAACAATTGATCATATTAATTCTTATTGTTTTCCTTTGTTTCTTTTTCGAGCCCCAGACATGTATGTTCGTTTCATGGCTATAATAAAATAAAAAATATAAATATATAAATACATAACCCTTTAACCGGATGGGTAAAAGTAACCAATACCATTATGATGTCAACCTAAGTTTTTAAAGTACACAAAACTCAGAAGTATTAATTTTCGAATATTCGATGTAAAAACAGCGTACTTTTACTACCCGCTGTCCCCAGCTATCTAAGCAATCAATGTAAGCAGTATTATCAATAAATAATAAACAATTAGGATGATGGGGAAATTAATAGGCTATTTTTTGGGTCTTAATTTTTTTATTTTATCCCTTAATTAAAATGTAAAAAAAATAAGAATTAATTGTTACTAGTTTAAAACACAAATTAATCTCAAAAACAACAATAAGAATATGTTTATAGTATAAATATAAACGTATTAATGAAAATACCGCTTTATTCTTAATTATTTTTTGAATGTTTATCGGTTCATTAAAAGGAAATGATTTTTAAAAAGATAAATAAAAAATATAATCAAATAAAAAAAATGTAATAATTTAAATTTGTTAAATAAGAAATTAAATAAACTCTTCTACTAAACTCATACATTATTTCAAATAAATATAAATAAACACAAATAATTTTTTAATTGTGAAATTAATTGCAAACTTTAGACAGAACCTATTTTTTAATTGTATTTGTATTTAATTTTTAGTTATATATAAAAGGCCTCATAATGATTATATATTTTTACAATCTAAATTTGCTCTAAAAAGTTTTGTTTTTAAATTTTTAATTACATTAATACATTTTAAAACTTCTATTTAAGTTAACTGTATGTTTATTCCAATTCTGTTTTTTTATTTTTTGTATTAATTTCTGTTTTTACTTTTTAAATTATGGGTTAAAAATAAAGACCCAAAAAATAGCCTATTAGTTTCCCACTTAGCCAAATTATTTTT